>JASFDF010000022.1:0-139595 GCA_036937115.1 Nidularia sp. FH-822889
GTATGTATATATTTTCATTTTATCCACTATTTATTCTCTCTAAATCTGGTGGATTTAGAAGCCAATGTTCGCAGTGTCAGTGTGACGGTGACTCATAGACTGATGGTCGCGAATGTGATTATTTGGCAAAAGTCTAGTACGCAAACAACCTCCTCGCAAAATGTCACATCGTCACAGCTTAGTGGCACCATTGTGACTTTGTCATGTCTTCATCGTTAAACAACTTGAATTGGTCCGTGTTCAACTGTAGGCTTCTTATTACATCTCTAAAGCTTGATATCAAACAGCTTGACTATAAATTAACATATCTGGACCGGTGTCTCATAGGAGGGGATTTTCGAGCAGAAATGGGCTAATGACGATACTTTCAACCGGGGAATATGTAAGTCCTGAAGGCCTGAAGCCTTCACGTTCTTTAACCCCCACCTAAAGAACTCACTTATCGTAACTTTTTGGCGGTGAAGTCAGATTCTAGTTCTCCGCCACCTCATGAGACGCAGCAATGCTCATTGTCTCGCGAACTCATTGCGAACGATACGCGACCCAAGAGTAAGAATCTCAAATGGGCCCCACAAAACAATGTGGAAACCATAAACGACCACGCGATGTTACATTCCCGGTTCATTGTCTTAGGACTGGATTGCGCCCGACCAGCAAAATCTTCCAATGGCAAGACTTGTATATAATGCTTTTCCCATGGGATTTCTCGGGGAACTTCATTTACGACTATTGGGGCAGATTCAGAAGATTGATACTTAATCTGACAATCTATCTCGTATGACGACCAATAGCCAAGGGCAGAACTTCATGGCCAATAATGGACTCTGCTGACATCTGAAGATTGGTACTCACTCTAAACTTTGCCACAGGACAACGGATAACTAACGGTATGACTTCATGTCTAACCCTGCTGACATTTGCCGCAGCCGCAGTATCGATAGACTTGTGTAAGGGACGGTACGCATCTTCACCGGGCCCGAACTTCTGACAGCAGTGGGAAAAAACAGTGAATTCAATCACGCGTACCACCTTCGAATTCTTCCTATCTGCTTCTTCTTCAAGGCAATCTATGCATCTATATCTATATATGCAACTCCCACTCGCGTCTCTTTATCTGTTCCAGTGGTTACTTTCCACGTATCTGCGGCTACTATGTTCGGCTTTGGCTCCTCCCCATTCGACCCCTCAGCAGACCTGCTCGACCTCACGGGCAAAGTGATTATCGTCACTGGTGCGAAGTAGGCTTTTCTCTCTCTTCTGCCGATTTTATCTTGCTCTGCATGCTGAACGATGCATTATTTCCCGAACAGCCGAGGCATCGGCCTTGCCACTGTCAAGACTCTCGCGCGCAAAGGCGCCAAAGTCTACGTAGGATCGCGTACCGAGGACAACGCACGTACGGCGATGGACACACTGCACGCGCAGGGCATCACTCCGGGCGAAGTCGTGTTTCTGCCATGCGATTTGAGCACCCCACAAAACGCAAAACACGCTGGCGAGGAGTTTCTGAAAAGAGAGGCAAGACTGGATGTTCTAGGTGCGCTTGGTCCTTCTTCAGACTTATTGCATACTAATAATGGTTGGAACTCACAGTGAATAATGCCGCATCGTGCGCCCGCTTGGTTGTGCTAGTTGTTCCGACCGGGCTGACCTGAGCTACGCAGTATGGACATCTTTACCGCGGAGAAGCCAACGGAAGACGGTATCTCACAACGAATGTTGGTCAAGTACGCTGACTCTTTTCTTCTCTTCAATTGTTCCTCGACTCAACTTGACTATTCGATAGTCATATTGGAACCTTTGTATTCACCCAGACCCTCCTCCCTGTCCTAATCAAAACTTCGCAAGAACCCGACTCCGACGTGCGGATCGTAACAGTCAGTTCTTATTATACTAACAGACCTCTGCCATTCTAATACGTAATATTTTCTGCTCAGGTGTCCTCGGGCAGCCACAAGCTACCTCAGTTCAATGACCCCAAGTTCAGCTTCAAGTCCATCGACGACTTGAAGCTCATGTACCCGAAAGACAGAATGCCCGCTCTATCTCGCTATGGTATGCCCTTTGCCAGCTCTGGTCCTCTTCCATGCCTAACCAGCTACTTCCTCCAGCTGCATCGAAACTTGCCAATGTCCTCTTCTCGTCCCAGCTCCAGGCCCGACTCTCCTCCCAGCCACAGAACGCTAATATCACCTGCATATCCCTCCACCCAGGGGGGGTAGACACCTTTTCGTCTAGGCTCTCGGGGCCCCTCTCATGGATCACAGCGCCCCTCGTACGGTTGTTGTTGAAAAATCCAGATGAGGGAGCATACACGTCGTGTTTCGCTGCTGCGAGTCCGAGGGTTTGCCACTTCCAAATCTGAACTTGTAGTATCAGTCTAATTCGTATACTGCGCAGGTGAAGGAGGATAAGGAGAAGTACAAAGGCATGTATCTGGAGCCGGTGGGCCAGATCGTAAAGCCCAGCAAGAATGCACAGCGAAAGGATTTGGCTGAGGATCTGTGGAAGACAACAGAGGCCTATCTGGAAGGAGTGGGGATATCGTTTACGTGAATGACCCTTTCCCATGGGGATCAGGACCATGGCCTCTTCACCGTTTAGATGGTTGCTAAGTCATCCTTGATATTTGATATTCCCTATGACTGACTATTGTATAGTGCGTGTAATATACTTGGACCCCCCAGAGCGATATTCCATAGACTTTTCATGTGTGCTCTACAGCGCCATGCATACATGAGAACATGCCGCTGAGGGCCTCTGTGTATATACTGGTACTTCATGACATCCTCTGTATGGTTGAACTCATGGTATACATTGAAGTGAACCCAAGTGCAAATGTCCTAGGTAACTCCAACGTGGAGATTCGCACGTAAGTATCACCCGATTCATAGACTATTGCCATCACTACTGCGCAGCGAAGATAAAGATCTCCATCATCAGCGGGCAGTATCACTGGGCCGTATAGCATAGGAGACCCAAGGCCATGGCGTCGAGAGCCCTCATACTTGGCTTCTGTATTTAAATACCCACAGAGCTGGGAACAATGTTTTCTACCCACCTCGCACCTTGACGAGCAACATGTCCACCACCACCACCACTTTACACTTCGGAGTCATCCTCTTCCCCTCCTACCAGCTCCTCGATGCTGCAGGCCCTATGGACTACCTGAACAGCCACTCTAAGGCCATGCTGGAGGAGTTCAAGCTCCCACTCGCACTCTCATCCAAGGCGCCCGCCATCCACTGGCACTACATCTCCCCCACCCCCGACCTGTCCCCCGTCGCGGCCTCCTCCGGGCCACTCCAAATCCCCACCTGCACATACGCCAACGCGCCCGCGCTGGACTACCTGCTCATCCCGGGGCCAGATCCCGCCACGCCTCTCCCTGAGGGCTGCGTCGACTTCATGCGGCGCAAGTTTAGTGAGGTGCGCGGGGTGCTGACAGTCTGTACGGGCTCTATAGCCTTCGCGCAGACGGGGCTGCTCGACGGGCTACGCGTGTGCTCGAACAAGTTCGTGCTAAAGAATTATCCGGCCGTGCGGCGGAAGGAGGTGAAGTGGGTCGGGGACAAGCGGTGGATCGTCGATGGGAAGGTATGGAGCGCGGCGGGGGTCACGGCGGGGATTGACCTTGCGGCAGAGTTCGCGAGAGTGCATTTTGACGCGGAGATTGTGGAGTTGGTGCAGCAGGTCGCGGAGTATGAGCCAAATCCTGCGCAGCCGGATCCGTTCAGCAAGATTTTGGAGGGAGTGGAATTGTAAGGCGTTGCAGGAGACGCATAAGCGTGCCAGTATGGCCTAAGTTTACCAGGTTTTTAGAACGATTTGGTAGCGACACTGCACTCAATGTATCCGCAACAGAAATCATGACTACCAAGGCGTGTTCATCCTAGAGAGTGAAAGGGCCTATGTAATTAGAGCGATTACAGGAGCACGCGATGAGGACGGATTTCTCCAGCGAACAGTTAGCCAAATAGCGCGTGTACCGGAGACGTCCAACTAACATCAATGTGTGAGAGGTGAATGTCAAGGACATATAGCAGAGCATGCTGGAAAGCCGCCATCGAGCACGTGTGCACGCGTGCGGTTCTGTGCGGCTCGTGCCGTACTCCGAGGTTATCACGCACTTTCAGGCACCTTCTCCATGACTCTAGCCTCCAGTCAGCCTCATTTCGAGTACTCAACAACTGACACACACAAATCCTTATCACGAGCAAAAACACAATCCTTATTCCACTTCCCTACCTAAGGTTTTCGTCTAGGCTCTCGGGGCCCCTCTCATGGATCGCAGTGCCCCTTGTACGGTTGTTGTTGAAAAATCCAGATGAGGGAGCATACACGTCGTGTTTCGCTGCTGCGAGTCCGAGGGTTTGCCACTTCCAAATCTGAACTTGTAGTATCAGTCTAATTCGTATACTGCGCAGGTGAACGAGGATAAGGAGAAGTACAAAGGCGTGTATCTGGAGCCGGTGGACCAGATCGTAAAGCCTAGAAAGAATGCACAGCGAAAGGATTTGGCTGAGGATCTGTGGAAGACAACAGAGGCCTATCTGGAAGGAGTGGGGATATCGTTTACGTGAATGACCCTTTCCCATGGGGATCAGGACCATGGCCTCTTCACCGTTTAGATGGTTGCTAAGTCATCCTTGATATTTGATATTCCCTATGACTGACTATTGTACAGTGCGTGTAATATACTTGGACCCCCCAGAGCGATATTCCATAAACTTTTCATGTGTGCTCTACAGCGCCATGTATACATGAGAACATGCCGCTGAGGGCCTCTGTGTATATACTGGTACTTCATGAAATCCTCTGTATGGTTGAATTCATGGTATACATTGAAGTGAACCCAAGTGCAAATGTCCTAGGTAACTCCAACGTGGAGATTCGCATGTAAGTATCACCCGATTCATAGATTATTGTCATCACTACTGCGCAGCGAAGATAAATATCTCCATCATCAGCGGGCGGTATCACTGGGCTGTATAGCATAGGAGACTCAAGGCCGTGGCGTCGAGAGCCCTCATACTTGGCTTCTGTATTTAAACACCCACAGAGCTGGGAACAATGTTCTCTACCCACCTCGCACCTTGACGAGCAACATGTCCACCACCACCACCACTTTACACTTCGGAGTCATCCTCTTCCCCTCCTACCAGCTCCTCGATGCTGCAGGCCCTATGGACTACCTGAACAGCCACTCTAAGGCCATGCTGGAGGAGTTCAAGCCCCCACTGGCATTCTCATCCAAGGCACCCGCCATCCACTGGCACTACATCTCCCCCACCCCCGACCTGTCCCCCGTCGCGGCCTCCTCCGGGCCGCTCCAAATCCCCACCTGCACATACGCCGACGCGCCCGCGCTGGATTACCTGCTCATCCCGGGGCCAGGTTCCGCCGGGCCTCTCCCCGCGGGCTGCGTCGACTTCATGCGGCGCAGGTTTAGTGAGGTGCGCGGGGTGCTGACAGTCTGCACGGGCTCCATAGCCTTCGCGCAGACGGGGCTGCTCGACGGGCTTCGCGCGTGCTCGAACAAGTGGGTGCTGAAGAATTATCCGGACGTGCGGCGGAAGGAGGTGAAGTGGGTCGGGGACAGGCGGTGGATCGTCGATGGGAAGGTATGGAGTGCGGCGGGGGTCACGGCGGGGATTGACCTCGCGGCAGAATTCGCGAGGGTGCATTTTGACGCGGAGATTGTGGAGTTTGCAAAGCAGGTCGCGGAGTATGAGCCAAATCCTGCGCAGCCGGATCCGTTCAGCAAGATTTTGGAGGGAGTGGAATTGTGAGGCGTTACAGGAGACGCAAGAGCGTGCCAGTATGGCCCAGGTTTACCAAGTTTTTAGAACTATTTAGTGGCAGCACTTCACTCCGTATATCCGCGACAGAAACCATGATTACCTAGGCGTGTTCATCCTAGAGAGTGTTGGGTGAAAGAGCCTATGTAATCGGAGCGATTACAGGAGCACGGCCATGAGCACAGATTTCTCCAGCGAACAGTTAGCTAAATAGCGCGTGTACCGGAGGCGTCCAACTAACATCAATGTGTGAGAGATGAATGTCAAGGACATACAGCAGAGCATGCTGGAAAGCCACCATCGAATACGTGTGCACGCGTGCGGTCCTGCGCGGCTCACGCCGTACTCCGAAGTTATCACGCTCTTTTAGACTAAGTGCACTCTCTCCACGACTCCAGTAACCAGCCCCAGTCAACCTCATTTCGAGTACTCAACAACTGACACACACTAATCCTTGTCACGAGCAAAAACACAATCCTTATTCCACTTCCCTACCTAAGGTAGGGTATCGTAATGGTATAGTATAGTAGTACTCAATCGTACATGGCGGGAAAGTCTGAATGTCGATGTCGACGGGAAAACGGAGCACCCACCCCGATCCCAGTTGTTATCAACCCGGAGGTCGAGCCCTATAATCAACACCACACAGGTGGGTCGAGCCCTACATCAGTCCCGAAGGACCGAACCCAATCAGCCTCCACAACGTGAGGCCGAACCCATAGCAACAACGGCCACCACTACCACAAACCCAAGAGCATCACCACCACACCGTCCCACTCCACCCGTGCACGCGCAAGCTCGACCCTGGCGGGGAGCACAGTGCGCGCGCTACGAGGAGGCAGGAGGGGGGCGGGAGTCTCATCAGGCTGAGAGGGGGCGTGCTACACGGGGGGAGGGAAGGGAAGGAGGATGGGGAAGGCAGAGGATGGTGGATGGGGGAAAGGGAGGAAGGGAGAAGGAGGGAGGGTAGAAGGAAGCGAAATGCCCGTGATAATCAAAAAAGAAAACAGAGAGAGAGGTATAGTAGATTAGGTACTGAGATTGATCGTCCGATAGGGAGAGGATAAATAATACGGAGGAAAACGAGACGAAACGAGACGAGGAGATAGTATAGTAGAGTACACGATATGGAAGAGAAGAGAAACGGCCCGCGGAATTTTGGATGTCATTCGTTGTTGGTGTTGGTGATGGTTGTGAAGTGAGTAGAAGGAAGGGGGGTGGTGCCAAGCTAGGTGCTTCTCTGGCGTCAAGTGCGGGATGATTGATAAATATGACAGCGAACACGCCCTAAAGACGCGCTGACGGAGGAGGCTTCAGACCAGGTCCCACGAGACCCACCTAAAACACTCCCCTAGCCATCCCCGCACTCGCCAACTCCCACCCCATATCCAGCGCCGCCCCATCGCCCCCTTCTTCCTGCTTGTCCTCCTTGATAGACACGGCAGAGGAGCCCAAAACACCTGACATCATATCATCCAAAATCCGCTGCATCTCAATCTCATTCGCCCAATCTACCTGCTCGCCCGAATGTTCCGTCCCTACGCGGGCCCCCGCAAAATCGAATCCAAGCCCCAGTCCGAGGTCCATCCCTAATCCAAGCCCTATAGTGTACTCGCTCTCCTCCTTCGCGAGGCCGCTCACCACTTCCGAGGTGGGGATCGCGGGGAGGCCCGCGGTGTGCGCCTGCGGAGAGGGCGCGACGAGGATCTCGCGGAAGAGGTCCTCCATCGCTTGGTCCTCGTCTGTAGTTGTGCTCGCGCCTTGGCTTGTACCAGCGCCGCTGCGTACCTCGCTGCTGCCTGCTGTGGTGCCGATGAGAGGAGTTGTTGGGGTGAGGGGAGAGACAGAGTGCGCGGCGGGCCCACCCGCTGCAGGGACGTCGTGGGGACGACGGTCGCCACCCGTGCTAGGTGGCGAGTGGGCTCGGGCGCTGGCTCTGTGGTGGTAGTAGGGGGAGTTGAGATCGGCGTAGGCAGGGCGAGGACAGGCGCGGGGGAAAGGTCGAAGTCAAGCGAGGTATTTGAGGGTGCGGGGGAGGGGAAGGCGAATGCGGAGGAGGCGGGGATGGAGATGGTGGTGGTTGGGAGGGGCTTTGATGCTGATGTTGAAGTGGTGACGGGTGCGGGAGTGGGTGTGGCAGCGGAGGGGAGACCCGTCGGGAGCCCCTGCGCCGCGAGAGCCTTCACCACGGCGTCCCACCCGCGCTCGAGCGTCTTGATCCGCTCCTTGAGCTCTTCATTCTCGCGCTCCCGAATGCGCGCCTTCTCGTCCTCCTCGGCCCGCGAGGGGTGGACAGTGGCGGGCGCCGCAACAGGCGTCGGGGTGAGGAGCCCCATGCCGGCGCGGAGCTGGCGGTTCTCCTCCTCCAGCTCGGCGACGCGGCGCTCGAGGTAGGAGAACTGGGCCTTGCGGCGGTCACGCGAGTTCTGGGCGGCGATGCGGTTGCGGTGGGCGCGGGCCTCCTTGCGCTCCTCAGAGGAGACCTCGGTGCGGGCGCGCTTGCGGGAGGGACCGGCCTCGTGAGAGTCGGCGCCGGGAGTGGAGGGGGCGGGGGACGGGGAGGAGAAGGAGAGGGAGGAGGGGTCGATGTATGAGGTGGTCATGATGATTCGTTTGTTGGTTGTGGTGGTTGTGGTGCGTAGACAGTGAACGTAGGAGCTACGTGTGTATCTGGGGAAAAAACGGAAAAAAGACGGGAGAGAATGTCTTGTAGGAGAGGAGATACTGCGCAGCGCAGGACGGTCTACGTGGAGGTCGTAAAGATTCACAGTACTGACGTGGCAGCATATATATCCCTTGCATCGAAACAAGCACAAACAGGATCATCACTAGCCCCGATCGACCGCGGCACCGTCCCGAGGAACACACGACGAACTCCCTCACGCTCGCTTTGCTCTCTCTCGCGTGATACCGATATTCACCCGTTCCATATGTTAGCCATATGTCTCTCAATGTACACCAGAAATTCTCCATGCCCTTTCCTCTTCATCCCTCTCCTCGCCGCAACAGACACATCGCCTTCGCACTCCCACGACATAGGAGGTGGCTCATCCTGACATCCCAAATGCCCCGTCAATGATACCATTCCGATAGACATCATCGAACTTTTCACATCTTCACAGCACATCCGCCCAATCCTCGCCTGTGCCTTTCACCGCTCTCCCACCCTGTCACCACTCTCGCCCTTGCGTCGTCTCATGACGCACTGCGAATCCGAGCTATGTCATTTGACCTCATGCCAGCTGGCTGTAATTTTTTTCTTCATCGAAAAGGCTTGGAAGTGCCATGTCATAGCTTATCCATAGACTCTGGGGAAATTGTCTTCGTTCTTGACTATTACCCCGCTCGGAGAAGATGTGGATTCGCGGATGAATCGAAGAATATTTTGCTTCTTGGATGCATGCTAAATTTATTATATTCCAAAAATTTCCGTTAGAACACCGGACATGCACTTCACGGACAAATCACATGCACGATGGCAAACACTGCGGACGATGAAGGATATAACATCCCCACAAGTTCGCAGCACTCTACGATGATCCATCCAGCACATTACTGTTATTCCGTCCGTCGTTGGCCTCATTTGACATTCCATCCCTTTAAGTTATTCTCGACTCTTCCGAACTTTCGACGACAAATGCATCACTTGAACTGATCACTATTCTCTTAAGGCCCTTGCCTTGAATACTGTCATGTCAGCACTGTGCGTTTACTCAGCTCTCAGGCTCAGGTTATTCATCGACCAACAAGGGGTCTTGGTTTATAAATTCCGCAACCTCGGAGGTCCTCACAGGCCCCATCCATACCGAGGTGTCGAACTATAGCATCCGGAACTAGCTGTATCGGTCTAGGTGATGCGACGCTGCTGAGCGATCCAGCGTGGCTTTATGGATTCTTGGAACTCGCTGTGTCAGATTTATTCAGTACCCCAAATAAATGACCCTGTATGGATTACGATACTATGCCACAAGTGACCGACGTGAAGACGCGATCCTGTGACTGGCCACGCAATGCTTTTCTTATGGCGTCTCGCTCAATTCCAGTCATGTATGGAACACTGTCCTGTATTCTTTAGTCTTTCACCGTCGCGATTCAGGAGAGATTCTCAAACGATGTGAAGACCTTCCTGCAAAATGCAGCCCACTGGACTCGTTACCTTTCTGTTTTCAGAAGTACACCCTCTCAAAGAGGACCCGGTCATCGGTCTATGTATCTCCAAACATCCTCTCCGCTCTCAGGATATTTAGGCCATTTGGACATGGGCGATCCTTACAGCCGGTTGGCTTTCTTTGATCAACACGACGCGAAGTCATAGAAGCTCCCTACCCGAGATATTCTTTGTTCTGGTTGGACGACACCCCGCAGCACCGTTGCGCAGTCGCAGTGCTGACTACTTTTCCGGCGTCTCTTTGATAGAAATATTACGACTTTCAGCTACAGGACGTTGAATGCAGGTACATTTAATTTATTTTGTACGTATAGGTGTTGGAAAGACTGCTCTTTGCGGCTCGTCGTTGTCAGATGGCTTACCGAGCACTACTGCGGAGGACGATCTTCTGCAGCTTGAATGTATCAGCAGGATAGCGAAGGTATACGCGTCAGACGGCAGCAGGACGATACTACTTTGTGGACTTCAGGGTACTGGATGTTAGTCTCTCTATTTAAACCAACGCACGAAGTCCTCACCAACTCATCTCAAAGCACCAACCGCACCGAGAAACCCCAGTACAAAGCACCATGTCCACCCCCATGTCCACTTCCACCCCCATCAGCTTCGGCGTCCTCTTCTGGCCCTGCCACCAGCTCCTCGACGTCGCCGGCCCCGTCGACTACCTAAACAGCCACTGCAAGCCCTATCTCAGCGGCGTGCAGTCTCCCCTCGCCGACAAGGCACCCACCATCCAGTGGCACTTCATCTCCCCCACCCCGGATCTCACTCCCCTCGCCGCGACCTCCGGGCCCTTGCAGATCCCCACCTGCACCTATGCAGACACGCCGAAGCTCGATTACCTGCTCATCCCAGGCCCGGACCCAAACGCCCCGCTCCCCCAGGGACTCGCCGAGTTCCTGGAGAAGAAATTCAAAGAAGTAACGGCGGTGCTCATCATCTGCACCGGCTCGCTCGCCATCGCGCGGACAGGCCTGCTCGACGGCCTGCGCGTGTGCACGAACAAGTGGGACCTGCGCAACCATATCCAGGCTGGGACCTTGCGCAAGGAGGTCAAATGGCTCGGGAACGAGCGCTGGGCCGTCGACGAGAAGAAGGATAATGGCAGATATACGCTATGGAGCGCGGCGGGGATCACTGCGGGCATTGACCTCGCGGCGGAATTCGCGAGGAGGCATATCGATAAGGAGATTGTGGACTCGGTAAAGGATTTAGCGGAGTTCGACCCGAGCCCTGCGATGCCGGACCCATTTGCGAGGATTTTGGAGGGTATGGAGTTGTAGATTGGAATAGCAAACAAGGGGATTGATTTTTTTTCAAAGAAGCAGACTGTTGGTTGGCTATGTATGATTTTCATAGGCACACACAGTTTCTGTAGTCCATATTTTCCGGTTGAAGAGCTTGTTCTTAAAACTTTGCTTGTACAAGTAGCATTTCTCGTCGCTGCTTTATTAACTGCTTTTGAAAGGCATCGTGGTTATCCGGCCCCCTAGCTCAGTGTATGATTCCAGCTGCACTTTCAAATGGAAGTAATTCAACGATCAAAGAGCAAGATTCAAACACGTAGTGAGAGCGGACACTTGTTTTGATAGGTTGAAGTGAAGTAAAAGAGCGTAAGTTGGAGTCTGGATCCCGAGAAAAATATAAATAGGCACCGAGTATAACAGTTCATGTATAGTTTGCATTTGGACGGCGATAGCATTAATTAAGCAGCCGCCAGGCTCGGATCTCCTTTGAAATTGTCATGGTAATTTGTAGTTGGTGCCTCCGCGACCTTGTACTTCAAGCCCGAATGCTGCATGCATCTGCCCTCTGCATCACCTTGGAACCAAGCGCCACAAAAGCAATCCCAGCCTCCGGGCGGCAGGGGTATGTACTGCTGTATAATTGGTAACTGATAGAAATATCCTCGAGACATTCAGGATACACAATTGACTTAATAAGTCTTGAAGTTATGAAATCTGCAATCTGAAATCAAATCCGAATGCCAATTATATCTCACCTTTTTGCACATATGTCTTATAGATCAAGATAGGGATGTAGGCAAACTTCATGGAAAGAAATCGGGATGTTCTTGTTCAGCAAGTTAATTATCTTTACAATTAACGCTGATCATTGTCAGCGACAGTAGCCGCGCAGGATCATGAAATGCAGTGCCAGGGCGCATTTACCTGTGCTGCACGTGCCCTAAGCTGCCGATTACAGACGATAAAGGACTGTAAGGCAGTGAGGCTAAGGAACCTTTTGCCCTGAATATGCCAGGTGATGCAGTAAAGACGCCCAAGAGGGTGTTAAAGAGTCTTGCGGTTGCCTTTGACACCTCGTTTAATCCCCCCCCCCCCCCCGCTCTTCGCATACTTGTTGTGCATAGCACTACGGCGTGTTACAATAGGCAGAAATGTTTAGCTTCCATGAACGACTCGGTATATTTTGTGGGATTGAAGCGGGAACGTAAGTGGACCATAACATTACTTTCAAAACATCGCCGAATGACTTGGCTCCATTACCAGTCTATCAACGGTGTCTTCAGCGGGCCTTCTCGGATACGCATTTGTAAGTTTGAGTTGACTTTCATTCAGAATTGTTCCTTACTTCATTTTGAATCAGTATCGGTGGCTTTCAAGGTCAATCAATCGACGGAGCATTCCAGATGCCAGCGACTCCAGTCTATTTTTGAACTTAATGCTCTCCGACCTTATACAGGCTATTGGTGAGTTAATATTATCGTATTTTAATGTGGAGGAGAGTATACTCAAAAATGCATGTAGGTATTTTCCCCAGCATTCGATGGATGAACGATGGGGTATGTCTAGACTCTGTTATTTTATTAATTTATCGCTCATGCTACATTATTCTGCAGATGGTGACAGTGGGACCTGCATGCACCACCCAGGCAGTATTAAAGCAAATCGGAATAAACGGGTCATCATGGACGTGAGTGGATTCAGATTATACTGTTGCCTCTTTTACTAAGTATTTAAATTAGCTCCTTGGTGTGTACTGAATATATACTTCTGGTATCTGTGCGTTTTTCTGATATATAGTAATTCTAGGCAATAGCTTTCCAGACATTCGCTGTACTAGTACTTCGGTGGCGTACTCCTCGTCATGCAGGAAAGATTGCTGTTGCTGGAATCTGGGGCATTGTAGCCGTGATCATTGGAATCAACTACGGAATCGGCCAAGCTCGCGGAAACCGTATCGGCAAACAGTACTATGGGGACACGGGCTACTGTTCGTTCTTTACTTTCTTTAAATTTATCCGTGTTCTGAATTTTAATTATAGGGTGCTGGATCGATGACGAGTTTGGTACCGAGCGGATAACCTCCGAATACCTGTGGATGTGGGTTGCAGGTGGCCTCATGGCCATCCTGTATACTATCATGTTCCTTGTCATGCGCGGAATCGTTAATATAGGTCAACACCCAAACATTATAGAGAGTGACGAGGAGAAAAGGTCAAAGGCCATTGCAAATTTGATGCTCTAGTGCGTAACAAACTGTATTACTAAAAGTCTCTTATTAACTTCTCCATTTCTTAGCTATCCTGCTGTCTACATTGTCTGCATCTTCCCCAACAGTCTCTCCAGGTGGCTGAAATTCAGTAACTTCGATGTCCCATCTGGATACACATTGTTTGCCAGTGCACTATTTGCCCTATCTGGGGTCTTTAACCTCATTCTTTTCCTTGTTACACGCCCTGAACTTGTGAGAGGTCCGAGGGAGCTTTCATCTGATAGTGAGGAGCATGTTCCTCTTCCCGTATCACCAAAACGGACACACCATCACCAAGAGACTCGGCAGCGTCAGGCAACTAGGTTGGGTCGTCTCCCAGAAATGGATGGGGGCCTCGAACATGGGCACCTTCCTGACATCGACGACGATGGAGGATATCACGAAGGGCATGTATTCCTGGCACCTACTTCTGAGCATGGTGGCTTTAGAGGCTCGGCATCGTCATATAATGCATCATCTTTCAAGGAGCACCAGTAATGTTTATTATATTCGTTCTTTCGGAGTCATGCTGCTAGGAAGGACATTCTCTATAGTTTTTTTGACGTACTCTTTCTCGCAACACCACTTCCATATCATACTCTTGTAAATATATAAGTATCATACGTAGCCTCAATTGTAGATGGACTTACTCAATGTCAAATCCCCTTGTTTCGTATCCAAGAAGTCCTGGTCAGAGGCTACGTATGTTAGAGTATTTTTTGTCTTCAATTCTGGGATAAGAACACCCCAAGTATGGTGGAATGCATGCCTTAAATCAGTTCACACATGCGCGCGGTTCCCAGAATCATATATCGCTGGGAGAAATATGGGCGGTGCGTATCATATGATTCCTATTTCTGTCTTAACTTCGCTTCTGATGATGAATCTCATGTCCGAATGAACGCCAAGCAATGTCATCATCTTCAATTATACACCGGGATGGACCAGTCGATCATCGGCCGGTGAGTGATTCGATAGCAGGAGCAAGAGGAAGCACAAGGAAGCATGTCGAGCGGACACACACGGTGACTTAATTTTAGTTTGCGGGGCATATGCTCCGTTCATGCTACCGAGTGCTAAATAACTGGAAGGGCATTGCAAGGACTGGATAAGGAAGACAAAACTCAACTTACGAGGTTCCGGGATGTACTTACCTATTGTGCCTATCACAGTTACCGCAGCAATCCGAATTGATAGCTGATAGTTTCCAGTTGTTCCTCGAGTCTCGTACACACGGGATACCGTGTAAGTCTTCTCTGGTGTTCATCCTAGTCTCCGTCTTCAGAACGAGCCAGTAAATTCCTCTACAAGAACCTCCTCTGATGAAAGAAGCTGATTGACACAAATACATATCAGAAAGATTCCTTCCTTGTACTAGTATGTACGAACCTTGAGAAGTTGCCATGTATAAATACCGCGCGCCCTGTGAGCATAATTTCCTGCAGATGCTGGTCCATAGCAACGAGAGCAGGGATAAAGTTACCTTGTCGATTTCGAGGAATTGTTCAGGGCTTCTCGTAAGATAAGTCGCCGAAGTAAGCAAGAGCAGGTCATGTGGACTCACAGAGGTCCTCTAAATCATACCGACCCGCAGCAAGCGTCTGATGCCAATGAACCCGGGACCGGAGGAGGTGCTAGCAGGACCCGCCATCAGCTCCGAAGACGGGGAGAGGGCGTTCCTGGTTTTCCTAATCAAAATACATGCGCACATCTATAAGCGGGAGAGCTATTGATAACGATGAAAGTCATCGAACGTTCGTACCTTTACATATGACAATTTATAACAACTGCCCGAACCCTCCACCGTTTCATTTAATGACATGAAATGGGCGACTCTGAGCTTCATAAGGCTTCATATCGGCTGCGATTCAGAGTCAGATGGATTCGTTAGTGTCCTCCCAGTCAGAGAAGTTGGAACCCCGAGATACGATTCCAGAAGCGAGTTTTATGAAATACGACGGTGCCGCGCCGATAATGCAAGATAATGCATCAGGAAGTTGAACTCGAGCTGCAGCCATGTGAAAAACGAGCAAGAGCGCGAGATCTTTTTATGGATTCGTTTAATTTTGACTCCTAAGAATTATGGAATGCGTAGTCGATGGTGACAATGTCGAGTTTGAATGGACGTGGGACGGCGCGATGTTCAACTTCACTGTCGCCGAGACCTCCGCACGGGGCGAGAGTACAAAGAGTGTCTTCGAGTTCGAGATTCACAGGCTCTGCCAATGGCAGCAGGCAAACCAGGCTCGACTCTCGCATCCCATCAAGCAGACCGGGCAGCTCCAAAATAAGTCCACTGCGTTGACCGGACGGGAGGCATGCAGCATCATGATGCGGGATGGTTTCGCCGCGTCCCGTCATCGAGGAACGTGTTACGACACGGCGGTATGTGCCGCTGTGCATGCCTCCATTGGTGTGATGGTGACGTCCTCGTTCCCCGGAGTCGGAACCGGAGGTATGTCGCGTAGGGACACCTGTCGGTCGGGGGCTGTCGGGAGCCACCCAATAGTCGTGTCGCGACTCGGAGCATTGCACTCCGCGACGTCGACGTGTACTGTTGGTTTTGTAGTTTAAAACACTCAACCAAGGGCGAAGCTGTCACGCCCTTGAAGCACAAACGCCCAAACACATGGGCTTCCTGATCCCGCAAGACCATAGAGGCGTCAGGCAGTGGTGCCCTGGCCAATTGTGTGATGCGGGCGTGGCGTGTATTGGTCGACGGTCCACCTAATGCCCGATGCACTTGAACGTAAAGATGGTTGTACGGTTGTACGGTTGTATGGTTATCTGAATGTCGGCGGAGAGGAGCGAGCCAGTTTGCCTGTGGGGTTTGAGAATACTTGATGGGCGTGGTTTAATGCTTTCGGGAGGATATCCGTTCTAGACTCGGGCTGGGAAGGTTTCAGCGGGGAGAACAATGAGAATTTGCTTGAAAGCGGAAGGTGCCGCGTAGTCGGCAACTAACAGCCAGGAGCCAATATGGGTTCAAGTTAATGGGCAGACGAATACAGTTAAATAACGACCTTCGCATATGGGTGGGCGATTACTTCTAGCGTGCAGTAGTAGCGAATCTATACATACTTGCTCAAACGACGAATAGAAGACCCGAAGACGCTGGGCAAAGCGCTTTAACAGCCACTTCATCTTATGCTGGCTATAGTGCAATCTCGTCGAAATTTGGAAGCTCTAGGTAGTAATTACCTGCGCTTGATTACCGGCTGTTAGGCTCGAGATAACAGCATCCGACTCCGTGCAAGGTGGATCAGGAGATTGGGTGAGCAGGTGAACCTGAACGACCACGACAGTGCCGCACCTGGACGTGCACGAAATAAGCGATTAAATTAAATACTAAAAACCGGAGGGAGGGCCGGCGAGATCTGAGAACAATCGTTGTTGACGCGACGGAGATAAGCACAAGGGAAGCTTTTTCACAAGCTTTTTTTTTTTTCATGTGCAGGTGAGATAGGCTTGGGAAGCGTTGCTGGGCGGTATCGTGATGAGAGCAAGACAAAGAAAAGTACAACACGGGTACAGACGCGGAAGCGTAAACGGTAGTAGAGAATGATAAGTGCAATTGGTTTTGATGAGAACCTTCTGATGCGCCAAAAAGAAGTCGAGAGAAAAAGGAAAAGAACAGACAATCCCCCTCACTACACCACAAGCGGCAAGCCGACGTATAAATACGCATGCATCCCGCGCGCGCCATAATTTCATGAAATATTGATATTTATGCAGACGCGAGAAGGACACGAGAGCTCTAGTCCTTCATCTCGACATCTTCATCCTCTTCGTCATCATCGTCGGCCTTGTTGAGGCCGGCCTTGGCGAGTGCTTCGGGGGACGTGTAGTCGACTTTGACACCGCGGGTCCGCCTGCCCGTGGGGATGATGGCGGAGGGGTCGATCTCCTCGAGCGCGTCTTCCTCCTAATGACGCGTAAAATGGGAAATGTCAGTACGGGGAGTGGATGGTGGACGGGGAAAGTGGACAAGAGTGGAAAAACGCGTGGAACAAGGGAGGGGACAAGTGAAACGCGACACGAACCTCCTCATCGTCGTCTTCCTCCTCGCCTTCCTCCTCTTCTTCGTCGTCTTCCTCATCATCTTCCTCTTCCATAGAGTCGTGGAGCTCAGCGGCTTTGCCCTTACCCTTCGAGGAGGGGGACGTGGTGGTATTTGCAGCAGCCGCAGATGCAGAGGTTCTATAGCGTGCGCGACGCGTCAATATCATACGTTCCTGTTTTTCCATTAGCATAAAGCACGTACTTGGTGTTAGTGGGGTCAGTTGCGCTGGACGACATGACTGTAAGTGCGAGTGGGAGGCGGGAACGTAGTGGTAACGGTGAAAGAACGCGATGGCGTTGTTTATTTGGCTGGTGGCTTGAACAAAGCTGGCTGGTCACGTTTGCAGTTCAGGTCACGTTGCCTTCGGCGAAAACGACGCTGCAGCGGGAATATTGTCGGGCGAGGCTCTTCGCATCCAGGGCGGCAGGGCGCCCCTGCGTGAGTGATTCGCTGCAGCCTGGTCAGGTTTAGGGTTATTCTCTTTCCCAGGTCGTGCACCCTCGCCGTGGGCCGTCATGCTGCAACCGCGGTGGGACCGCAGTGGGCGGAGGCAAGCCGTGTGCTCAGAGAGTCTTGTGTACCACGAGCCGGTGATATGCTCTGCGCCTGGTCTCCGCCATCCGACGCCATGCTGTCGTGGACGGAGCGTCGCGTGTGGAATCAGAGGTGGGATCAAAGGTGGAATCACAGCTGGATCACAGGACGAGCTTAGTTCGCCTCGCTTCATTTTCCCTGACCCTGAGATTCGCAGATCAAGATCACTCAGATGAGTTCGTTTGATGCTCTGGGCTTACCTCAGCACGCCCATACATTCCAAGCTCATCGGCGCTTCTCCCTCTCCAAGCTTGCCTTCGTCCTCATGCTCCGTCCCTCACTCTCACCACCATGAATCCCTTCCTCGACACAGGATTCGCCGATGCTGCCCACCGTGGCCGCTCGCAGACGTCCCTCGTTCCCCCCGCCTCCACCCACTCCGCCCCGTCGCGCTCGTCCCTCCTACCCTCCGTAAAAATACCCTATCTGCGCCGTCTCGATATCCGCGACGCCCCGCCCCCCGTCAACAAGTCCCCCATCCTCACCCTTAAGCTCACATCTCCCTCCTTCCTGGACTCCTTCGTCAAGGACGACCGCTCCAAGCATCCCCTCTACGCGATCAAGACCGTGGGTACGTCCACCACAATCACTCGCTCCGATCATATGGGGGAGTCCCAGACCGCGGAAATTAAGTGGCCCAAGGTCCTCCCCGTCAAGGGCAAAGGCAAGGACGCCACGGACGGCGTCCAGATCCAGATGCGCGGCGCGCGTTGGAAGGGCGGGGAGACACTGCTGCGCCCAGGCACCACCCTCAGGTATGCCCAACACATTTGTATACAGTTTGCACATCTAACGCACGCACCCCTCAGCTCACATCGAAAATTCAACATTCCCAATTACTCGCAACACATGAAATGGAAGCGTGTGGGGTCCTCGTACTGGGTGCGTATTTCCGGCTTATCCGCATAACAGCTATATTTAACACCCTTTTGTGTACAGTGCACCACCCCCTCGGTGAAAGGTCCTGTAGCCGTTCTCGAGGTCGCCTCTGGGCCAGTTCCGCCTAAATTGGTGGTATACGAGACCCTGCATGACAAATACGACCCCCGCTTGCTGCTCGTGCACCAGGGTGTTGCCCTGGTGCTGCTGGATTACCTTCTGGTAACCGCCCTTTTACTAGTCACGGATGTCCAGGAATGGATGGTAGTGAGAAAGTTTGAAGGTAAAAGCATACTCATACCCAACCTCAACGACACGGACAGTGGCCCGCGCTCGGCCTTCGACGTGTCCTCCACGTCTGCCTCTCAGTGGCGGAAAATCATGTTTGGCGAGCCTATCTATCCCAAGTTGTCGAGCGGAGAACCACCGGGCTCACCTAAACTATCTCCAACCTCCTTATCCCCTACGGCGTCTGATCCCCTGCCTTCAACACCGACTTCGGCTACTTCAGATACAATGCCCCAGTTTGTTTACCGACATTCTGCGGATTCAGGCTACTCTCACCTCCCGGAGTCTACACTAGATCTCTCCACATCCTCCGAATCAGAAGACGAAGAGGACGAAATTATTTCACGGCCCCAAACGCGTCCCTCTAGCCCTTCGGCCGAATCGATATTTTACCCCCTTACCAATGCCTCTGCGCCTTCACACACCTATCTCGACCCGTCCTTCTACAACCCAAATAACGTCCCGCCCGTCCCGGCCCTTCCTGCGCAGTACCGTCGAGCCAGTGGCAGCGGCTCGCACCACAGTCACAGCGACTCGCATGCAAATAGATCGCGGCCCACCTCCCCCACCTCCGCGTCCAGCCCCTCCTCCCGTCGCATTCGCGGGCTCCCCGTACCCCCGCCCCCTCCCCAGCCCCAACAACAACCGCAGTCCTACGCGCAGTCGTATCCCCGCCCGCGCTCCACACCGCCGCAAGCCACGCCCGTGCACGGCACCGACCAGCGCCCACTCCCCGCATCATCGGCGTCGATTATTCCCCCTGCGCGGCGGCCCTCAGATCCAGGCGGCGGCCGGTCGCGTATATCGATGTCCACACGCCCGCTGCCGCTGCCCCCGCCCATCCGTGCATCACAGCAGCAGCAACGTCCCTCGACGGCAGCGCCGACGCTGCGCTCCGTGCAGAGCTCGTCAAGCCTCACGCAAGAGATGCTCCTCACGCACAGCCACTCTACTAGCAAACACCGCTCCCCGCGTTCGCAGCGCTCCCTCCCCCCTACCCCCCTTTCGATGGCGCACACCATCGATCATTCTGCGGGTACGGGCAGCAGCCACCCTGCACAGCCGGGCCCGCGCGCGCGGCACAAGACATCCGAGGAGGATCTGGCGCGGTGGATGCATGTGCTCACGAGCCCCGGGCGCCAGCCCGGAGGGGCGGTCGAGGACGACGCGCGCACGTCAGTGTACGAGCCGCCCCCGGCTTACAACACCCTCTTCCACGGGGAGGTGCCGCAGCTCGACCTGGCGCGCGCGGCGGCGCCGGAAGAGCCTTGAGCGTCAGCCGCCCGCGTTATTTTTGTTGATTTCTTTTTTTTTTTCACTAAATCCGTCCCTGGGGCCCAGCACCCTCGATTACCTCACGGCGTGGGCGCTCATGCTAGAAGCATAGAAGAATGAGCCCTAGTTACACGCCCCACCTCACCTACGTCTGCACCCCGCGCCCTCGCCCTCCACGCCCGTGCCGCGCATGCGTGGCAGCTCGGAGGCATTTTCCTCCGTACCCGGGGGGAATTACCATAGCCCCGCCCGCCGTGGTGCCGATCTCGCTTACCCGCTGTTGCATGTACCAACATCATCGCAACCATCACCCCCTTTTCCTGTCTCCCCCAAACTTCAACTTGCGCTCATTGTTCTATACTCCCGCTCATATTCGGCCAAGGCCCACGATGCTGCATGTGTCGCTGTCGTTCCTTTGATTTTTTAACTTCTTTCGCGGTGACGTTTGCCTGCTGATCTACCCCGGGGTATTTTCATCAGCAGGAACCATCGAACTATTTTCTTCCTTACTCTCCCTACACTGTATCATTAGCTCACTATAATCCCACTACACACTTATATACCTACACTCATCTCGTCATTACCCAGCTCTCATTTACTTCTTGTCAACATGCTTTCTTTTTGATTCCCTTTTTTATCTAACATAATGTTTTTTCTTTCTTTGATTCTTAAGCAATCGCTTCTTCCGTACATTCTTCTTTGTTACTTCATAAATTTACACTCGCACACTCAGTTTCTGGAATAGGAACTCATACTTATGTACATACACATCCATGTTGTATGTATACACACAGCGCAAGAACTCTCGTAATACTAATAAAGAAAGAGTCAAACACATACATGCTTAACAGCAACTGCAGAACGTGAATCAAATGCAAACAGGGCGCCCCAGTAAGAAACTTTTGCGCAGCTGGAGCCAGGTAGAGTCGATGCTGTTTAATCAACGTTGTCCATACTTAGATGGCATTCACAATGGCGGAGGAGGATATGATCCAACGAATGTGAGGCCCCGGTTAGGTTCATGCGCAGTGATCTTACCTGTACTATTTTTATCCATAACGGCTGTTGTCGAGATCTTATACCTTCCATGGGCTTCTCATATAACCGATACCTCAGTTACAGCTCGAGAGTTGAGAGCCTGTATTGCGAGCATGCAACGATGCTATGAGCAGCTCGAAGCTCAAAAGTGGATTAGGTAATCGATTAACAGTCCGATCCAAAGGTCCGACGGCCCGTAACCCGAGAAAAGTATACCCTGGAGGCGTCAGACTCTTGGATACTTCAGTCCTCACAGCGTAATTTTCCCGTAAGCTTCCTTCATCCGAGAGTCTCCAGCCCAGCAACACCATGGCAAGTTCAAGTAACAGCACACTAACTGCTCCGGTGTCCACCCAAGAGCACATGTTTATTGTCGTCATGGTGCGTCTGGGCGGACATCATTGGTTATCGAGATACTCCGGGATACTCACCGGAGCGCTCTTAGGGCGTCAGCGGAACGGGCAAATCAACACTAGGCACTGCACTGGCGAAAGCGCTGCACATGCCCTACGTCGAGGGGGACGACCTGCACCCCCGATCAAACGTGGAGAAGATGTCTGCAGGCATCCCCCTGACAGACGCGGATCGGGAGCCGTGGCTCGAGCTCATCCGCACAACGGCGGAGCATATGACGGTCGAAAACAAGGCTGATCCGGAGCAGAAGGGGGGTAGCGCGGGTGTGGTGATTAGCTCGTCAGCACTGAGGAGGTACTACCGCGAAATCCTACGGGGATGGCGGAAGCCTGCGTCGAAGGAGACGCAGGCGCTGCCGGAGCATTTGGAGGCGCCGCACCCTGATGTCCTGCCGACATATTTCGTGTTTATAAAAGGGTCGCGGGAGGTGCTAATGGAGAGGATGGAGAAGAGGCCGAGTCATTTCATGAAGGCTACTATGTTGGATAGCCAATTGAACACGTTGGAGAGCCCAGAAGGGGAGGATGGGGTCGTGGTCGTCTCGTTGACGGATTCAACGGAGGAGCAGGTGGAGGCGGCAATAGAAGGACTTTCTAGATTGCCAGGTGTGCGATTACCTCTGCAAAACGGAAGTAACGAAGAAGTGGAAGCATAGTCGAGATTCGAGCGTATCTATTATTGAGAACGGCAGAATGGAAGGAAATAATGGTTGAATAATTCACATACTCACTACATTTATTTGACGTGGATCATATACGCTCTGCACACAAATTCCAGCAATACCGGAGCCCCAGTGCACATCGGGAGCAATTTTAGTAAGAGATGGTTCGATAAGAGGTTCAAGGAGACGTTTTGAGGAGAAAACCTAGACTGAGTCGGCAATTGCCGATCGAGCGACGCGCGTGCTCATCGAGACCCAGACGACGCGTCAGTTTCTTAATACCACTTCCACCCCTCTACTTCATCATGGTATGTCCTTTTCTTCCCCCTAAAGCTGAACTCTTCTAACTGATACATCAGGCCAGACGATATGACAGTAAGTCAGGCTTCTCTGTGGCTCTGGCTAGCTTACTGACCAGGAAAACAATGTAATCAGGCCGAACAACCATCTTCTCCCCAGAGGGTACGTCACTATGCCTCTATCCTTCCAGGATGCTAGCTAACAACACCTTTATGTTATATAGGTCGGTTATACCAAAGTAAGCTTCAGAGGACTCATACCTTTTCTCTCAAATACTGAGCTAGTGATCCAAACAGTTGAGTACGCCATGGAGGCCATCTCCCACGCCGGTACCGTTCTGGGCGTCCTAGCCAAAGACGGCGTCGTTCTCGCGGCAGAAAAGAAGGTCACCGGAAAGCTCCTTGACCTTTCAGCTGCGAAGGAGGGTGGCTACGGCGGTAGCGGAGAGAAGATCTACTTGTTGAACTCGTGCGTCGTATACCCTTGTTTTTTTTTCCTAAAACGGTGCACTGACGAGTGCTTGGATGCACTAGGAATGTAATCGGAGGCGTGGCCGGCCTTACTGCTGACGCCAACTCTCTCGTCAACTTTGCACGGACAGCTGCGCAAAGACATCTCTTGATGTACGACGAAGACATCCCAGTCGAGCTGCTGGCTCAAAGGATGTGTGATATGAAGCAGGGGTACACGCAGTTCGGAGGTTTGTTCATTTTGTATCTACCCATACTCTTTGCTCAAATTCCGCTTGCTCAGGTCTCCGACCCTTCGGTGTCTCCATCCTTTATGCCGGCTACGACCCACATTACGAATTCCAGCTTTACCACTCCGATCCCTCAGGAAACTACTCCGGGTGGAAGGCGACATGTATTGGTGCAAACAACGGCACTGCGCAGAGTCTGCTCAAGCAAGAGTATAAGGACGACATCGTAGTGAAGGATGCCATCGGGTTGGTGCTCAGGACGATGAGCAAGACAATGGACAGCACAACCCTCGGGAGCGAGAAATGTATGCGACGTGCTTCTTTCTTGCCATGCAATTTGTTTGCTGAATCTAAGTTGTTTCGCTTTAGTGGAGTTCGCAGTGCTGACCCTCGACCCGGAGACAAAACAGCCCAAAGCGAAGATCTACAAGCCGGCAGAGATCGATGCGCTGTTGAAGGAGGAGGGTCTGATGAAGAAGGATGAGGACACGGAGATGAGCGCTGCATAGGTAGTAGTACCATGCACTGTATTTCTAACTGGCATTTCCCATTTTATCGCATTGCTGTCAGGAAAGTCCACGGTTCATCAGGCAACACTCATGAGTGGTATGAAGTTATCCAGTAAAATAATATAAGCATCAGGTACTAGAACAGAAGTATAGCTACACATCGGGGAGATTGTCTCTTCCAACTCACCCCACAAATCCGCACATGAACCATCGCCTAATGACACGCCATTCCTTTACCTCCAGCAGAGTCAGCGAGCACGGCATCGATGTTAATAGTTGAACCAAAGACGAAGTGACCGACAGCAGCACCGAGGACGACGGCGGTGATGAGATATGCCTGTACAGATATTCCAAGTTAACGGCGGCATTACACTGAATATAAAGCACGACACGTACATTGTAAGTCATGAAGACCAACATCAGGAAGAAGGACAGGAAAACGGTTGCTCCATATAAAATAGCCCTTGTCACACGGAATACAAATGGTACGGGTGTCCTGTAGCACAAAGAACCCCAGTTAATACAAACCTTCTACAGGATAGCCATTACAAACTCACCCTGTAAAGGATGCCCTGATTAGTCTCCCAGATAGCAATCCAGCCTCCTCAGACTCGCCTTCTGGTGTGCTCCTTCCACTCCCGGCTGGGCTCCTCGTCTTGCCCTTGGCCTTCGCAGCTAACGACGACGCAATACGGTAGTCGACCTTCCGCTGGAAGGCACGGAGGTACTCGTAGAATACGCCCAGCGCGACGATAGCGAGGAAGGAGAAGACGAATGCGGTGCGTGAGGAGATGTGCCAGCTGCGGAAGACGATGCAGGTATCGATGATGTCGGTGTTCCTGGAAGGTTGCGTTAGGAAGAGATTTTCGTTGTTGCACGATATTGGGTATCTACCAGAGCATGTTCATGGAACATTTGTAAGGAGTCATGGGCATGTCATGCCCACCATGTCCATCGTGTTCACCGTGACTCATGTTGAGGAGGTGCTAGGAGATATGGGGGGTGGTTACGAGTATAGAGCGCAGCAGGGACAAGTTGCATCGGCTGTGACCGACATGATGTTGTTTGTTGTCCCCAAAGTCGACGTGCCTACCGACTGGTGAACTCTGCAAGTGCTGGGCCTTTGGCCTTAGCTAGACGCATCTCCAACTCATACAGACAATGCAAGGCGTAATTCTCGACGCAGTTCTCCAGAAAAAATTCTAGTTTATAAATTCAATACACAACATACATACAACGGGCTGCAACGAATCCAGCGTGAACACGAAGGATTCTGGAAGAATTGCTTCCAAATAGCCATCTCGAAGCAACATGATTGTTATTAACAGTCAGTCCTGAAGAAGACAGCTCTGTACACGGAGAGCACCTCGGGAGAGTAGAGTACAGTCTGTGCAGCGTGTAAGTAGCACTGGGGCACTTCGTTCTGTCGTCTTCCACGGGATCTCAGCCACATCCCTCTGCGTATTCCCGTTAGCACCCATGACTTGGCCCCACGCAGTTAGCTATGCGGTCTTGTGCTTCATCTGACCTGCATAGAATAGCTATAAATCAGCCAATGGCTTCTTCCACGAATCCCCGGAAACAGTAAGGTCTGCGCCTCGTAACTGGAGGGGTGTGAGAGTGATGTCGAGGACAAGATGGTGCTGGCTAGTTCTAATGATGCAGCTGGGGGCGATTTTTCATTAGTATTCCAAGAGATGACAGAGAAGAGTCTAGAAGCATACCGTAGCGAGGTAGAGGGGCCGTTATGTCGTGCAAGTACGCACCCTCGAAGTCGTCGACGAAGTTGGAATGGATATTGAGGTCGTTAGAACGAGGTTACTTTCAGGTCTAGCTTCCGTGGCGATGCTCGGAGAGGATTTCGTGGCACAATTCGTCACGAACACACCCAACTTCCCCCTTCCAGCTGGTTATAGTTCGGCCTAGGCAAGAGGCTCTTCTCATAACAGAAGAAGCGCTCAATGTCGCAGGGGGGAGATGATTTGCTCGGTAACTCCAACAAAATCCCGAACACCGCTCTGCGCAATTAACGCCTCATGCTCCTTGGCTGACAGCTCCTTGTTCCAACAAAGTCCCACACCAGAAGGTTCATCATCCAAGCGAGCTGACAGAGGAAGGAAGAGCCGGCGGACGTGCATTGGAAGAACGGGAGGTGAAGAAACAAGGATGTCGCCAATAAGACCCGTGGGCGCACACATATCACCGACCATCACATCTTGCGAGGGGTTTCTACTACATCGATCCGGGTGAGAAGGTCGGAAGGAAGAATGCGCTAAGATGCGCCACTTCTCTTGTAGTTTAGATAAACCTGAAGGAGTATCCGTTAGACGGGCGCATCGTCTTAATAAAATCAGCATTTACCCTCGTCGAATCTCTGGTTGTACCTCGTCTCATGTATCTTGTTTGACCCCTCCATGGTCGCTGCTGACCGAGATAGATCCCCTCATCTATCATACGAGCACTCGCAGTTTATATCGGCGCCTGAATGATTTCCATCAGCGAGGCTAAGTCATGAGGCCTGTCTAAAATAGTGATATGTAAGTGAATTTGTAGAGCCTCTGCACGGTGTCATTGTTCACATTGCTCCGTAATATTTGATTTCTATCATATCTGCTTCTAGTAGATAGTTTAATTTGGGGGTACAGCAATAAGGACGAGTTACGAGACTGGTTAGTGGAGATCAAGCCAGTGCCAGTGCCGGTGCCTGTGCTAGTGGAGGTCCAGAGGTTGTTTGTCGTAGCAGATTTTACCAAATAACGCACTTAAGGCCGACTAAAGAACATGTACTTCGCTAGTTACAAATCGTTGACAAATCGTCGTGACGTTCTGTATGTACAGTGTATATATTCAAGGCTCAGGCTCTTGAACTCAGAATCTTCTCACCGTCAATTTAACCGGAAGATCTCCCTTGGCGATTATCATCCTGTCCCTCAAGTCCTCCTCCCACCGTGCCTGATCATACCCATCACTGAAGGACATGTCGAATTTCTGCACGAGCATTACTACCATCACGCGCAATTCGAGCATTGCCAATGATTTACCCGCGCAGTTTTCAGGCCCATAGGAGAATGGAATAAACGCAGAGCGATCCAGAACAATGTCATTGCCCTTCTTCATCCATCTTTCAGGCCAAAATTTCTCAGGATAAGGAGAAAAATAGCGAGGATCGCGATGAAGGACGTAAGGTGGAACAATAACAGAAGTACCCTCGTGAATGAACCTTGTTGAACACTTAGACTAAGTCACATGAAATAAAATATTTGGCGATAGACACTTACATCGATCCAACGGCTTTTCCGCCGCTGTTTATGGCGGGTGCGCGTTGTAGAGCTGTTGGAACAGCCGGTTGAAGACGCATCGCTTCATTTCTTTCGAGATATTTGAGAGTCAAGCAATAGAACAAGTGATTGATAGGGAAGAGCCTACATAATTGCGTTCAAAAGCTGCAGTTCTGGAAGCTTATCCACATCAATTGAGGCGACGGAGGTTGGAGGAAATTCTTGATCGATTTCTTGTTGTAAACGCATGTAATAATCTGGATGAGATAACAGATAGTAAATAATGCTGCAAAGAACTGAGGATGACGTGTCAGTTCCGGCCAAGACAGTCAGGACTGCGTTTGAAGCGATAACGGGAAACAACGACGCTTCGTCGGTGTATTCCTCCATTGAAGTTGTCTGAAAAAATAAAAGATAATTTACGGTCGCTTATCAGCAACGATTAAGTGGATGAAACGTATCATAGGTGGCCACATACGAGGTAATAGAAGAGATCTTTTTGTTTTACGTCTGTAGCAGCTTTTCTCCGTTGCACTTGTTTAATACAAAATTCCGCGAACTTCCTTGTGTTCGCGGCCAAGAAAGGGAGACTCCGAGAGGCGGGAACGATCCAGGGAATATGCATCGCGATGTTAGGAAAGCTTCGAATAGCCTATATCAGTATGCACGCATAAGACCGAAGAGAAATAAATAGCTTACAGAACCGACGCTTCCAAATTATGCCACAGTTTGTCCTTATCTCCATCACGCATAAGTTCAAATCCACCGCCAAAACTATAAGCAAGGGAGAGGGTTAGTAACAAAACCATGTATTATCTATTTTACTCACGCCATGTCTCCCATGAAATCAAATCTAACAATCCAAGTTTCGCGGATAGATATTAACCAATGGATTTGCAGTACATTTTTAATTTGCAACTTACGAGAAAAGGCCAATCCATTTCGCCATATTTACATCGCCTACTCCGCCTGAGCTTGTTCTGCAGATGTGATCCAACGCGTCCATTAATTGCTTCCCACGAGATAGAAGAAGTTCTTCGTAATCTTTCATGGGCCCAGACGAGAAAGATTTATTCCACGGCTTTCTTAGTTGAGCATGACGATTTGAATCTCGACAAGCTATCAGGTTGTAGTAGCGTGCCTTCTCTGAGGCTGCAAACAATCTACCATCCCATACTAATTTTATGCACTAATGCATTAGCGAATGAATCGATGCAGCACCAGCAAATACTCACATGGACCTTTCGGCATCCCTTGGGTACCCAAAATAAATGGGATCAAATCTGCTTCGATAACAGATATTTCGTTTGGACCTTCAACAAAAATTATCAGCATTTGTTTACAGCCTGCTATTACCAGTAAAATAATTATGTTCACCTATGCGGACAATTGTACCATACTTCTGGTGCAGTTTCTGATAATACAGGTGTGATTTTCCTTTGTGTGCGATCCATGCGCCCCATAGCTTGGATAATTTGCATAAAAGAGGTCCGGGGTATTTTGCGAGGGGATGGAAAGGAGAAATACGATAAGCACCAGTAGAGACCAATAGTGAAACCAGGAAGAACGAGTACGCCAGAGGTATGGAAATCCAGCTGCTGCGATCGCCCGAGAGCAGTAAAATTGCAGAAGGTGCTGGAAACGCTGTCAGGACAGTAAATATCAGTCGATATGACCTAGGTTCCTGTTTTCTGAACCATATGCTAGTGACCTTGTAGTTGCAGCGTAGATAAGTATTAATGGCCATTGAATAGTGGAGACATGTTATTGCTTCTGGCAATGTACTCACAAACGCGCTCAATGCATCGATAATTAACGTGTTGTTGAAGGATATCAACATGTCGGAATGATGGTGTTGGTAGTTCAGTAGAGCTGGGAATGGGTCAGTACTTCGATAATCGACTGAATTCATCATTTTTATGGGCTCACAGATGACAAGCGCATGCGTTTGTACACAGCCTCGGTGGGAGACTATCTGGAGACTATCAAGGTGGGTTAGAATATGTGTTTCTTTATATAACGAAGAGGTTTCTGCTTGCAATTAAAACCTTGGTTGGGATTACGTTTGGGCTCCTTGGAACACGGAATGAAGAAAGAATTAAAAATAATTTTGATGTCAGTTTGAAAGATGTCAGATGGCTGGGAGTCTGTATATCTGATATGTGAGTATAAAAGAGTAAGTGCGTACCTTGAGAGTAGTGTTCTTTGTCTCTCGAATGTAGTGGAGAAAGCTTTCAACTGCTCAAGGTTTATCTCAAGAAGTTGGTGACAATGATAGAATACATATTCCGAGTCCCCGCAAGAAGCCGAGATCTACCGAGATATGTACATACATGCGAGATTTCATCTGAGTAGTTCGACCCTGACATCCCTTGCAACCTCACAAATCTCGTGATAGACCGTTGTCTTCGACAACGATGATCACTTCTAACCAGCATCTACTCTCGTAGCCTACGGAGCTCTTGAACTCGATCATCAAATTACTTCGATTCGATGGTTGGACAGAATGGGATAGGATCTATCGGGAGTGGTCCCTATCAAGCTTCAGGCAGCGTCTCAATTTATTTCCTAAGTCTTGTGCTAGTGGAGCCTACCAGACGGAAGGTTAGGGCCGCGCCGGGTGCTACGAGACATTGTTTCACCAAGTAGTACACAGCACTTGCCAACCTTCACCTTCACCAGTCACCGGCACCGAACACCCATTTGCTGCGAGTCTGCGACTTAGCTTTTGAATCTTTCGTGATATCTGAGCTGATCACTCCCTTTCACAATGGTGACCACGCCCACCCATGGCTTTTTACTCCTACTGCCTGCCGATTCCTTGATGTCGATTATCGAATTACTCTCGGAAACGGAGAAGAAAAGCTTGTCTCTCGCGTGCAGTCTCCTCCAGAGGATAACAGTGCGGGATATGTTTCGTTCTCTTGAAATGCCCGGAGAGCTTTCGACATATGGACAATTATAAATACCGGACAGGATGTAAAACATGCTATCAGGTCTGTAGCATATGCTTCCTGATTCGTTATGGCCAGGTAAACTTATCAGTGTGCTTCATTTTGCGCAGAAAAGTGGACATCCTATTTGTCGGAGATCATGAAAACTTCATCTTCCAACTACTTGAGAATCTTCCGAAGTCATAAACGTAGGCATATATACAAGGTGATGAGGACTGCTTGTTCTCTCATTTACCACACCTTGTCTCTTCCATCCGACATGCCTCGTTGGTTGAGCTCTACCTGAGCACTCGAAATTTTGTCGTTATCGATCTGGAGGCCTCTATATTTGCGGAGCCAATGTCTTTAGAGAAACCTAAGATCAACTGGGATATAGCAGATGACGAGGACGATCTTGGAAGCACAGATCTCGTCCCATTGTATGAATCTATCTGTCCATCGCCTTCTACCTCACATATATTCACGTATATTGGCAAAAAACAAAAACAGGACCACACATGGATCTTAGACTTCTAAGATCCGCCGAAAATATATTGCGTTTGTTTGAATATACGACATTTCAGAACCATGATGGAGTACTCGACATCATTGCAGAGATTTTTCCGCACCTCTCGGTTGTTAGCTTACGGTGTGCCGCGATCATAATGGCATGGATACCTGGGCGGTACGTTCATCACCTGGTATTTAGCATAGCAGGTGCTCATAAGCAGGAATCTCATGCCATTATGTTATCTAAATTATCCAACCTCAACTTAATTCTGACCTGGATGAACTCAGAGGCGTCAAGTATATACCAAATGGCTTTGGTGACTAGTTCGTTCGATTCTATTCACGACGTCTGAAATTTTCGCAAATAAGCGCCTTCAACTTCGGCATTGCATCTGGATACAATTCTCTGGTATGGATAATGAATTTGTTAACTATGAGCATCAAAGTGCGACGGGGACGGCGAGAACTATTACCGGGCTCGGACGTCGGACGTCGAAGGGAAAAGGCCTTCGTGAAAGAATCAAACAAATTCCAGGAAACGTCGTGGACATCAATGCTGAGGATCCTCGCACCGAAGAGCAGAAGAGGTGGATAGAAATGGTGGATTTTGACTTGGGCTTTTACCCTTATCCCGTCTAGAAAGGGCCATCGGCGACTCTCTTACCGATTACAACAGCATCATATGCCGTGAATAGCTGCTGCGACTCTACTTTCATTAACCCCTAAGGTCAAGCAAAGATAACGAAATGTTTACCGTCTGTTTGCGAGAAGCAAGCTTCAGTTAGACTCGAAAGTACGATATAATACTATTTCTCTAGACATGGTACGGTTTGCCACAACAGAGACACATGAGATCATTTTATTTAAAAAAAACCTTTGGTAGAGTTTCGCTCATCGGTGATTATTTCGGCTGATAGCGTTCTCCGCAAGAAGGCGAAATGTAGGTCGTTATAGCCTCGACTCAGTACCAAGGCGCGAAAGGTTTCACAATAGTTTATCTATCTTCAATTTCAACCGGCATATACTTAAATAAATGCGCTGTTAATGGGTTGAGCCCAATGCCTGCCACTCTACTCCATAAATCGTAGCAACGTGCGATTTCATAACCTATGCGTTACAAATAATATCCTACTACTTACTACAGCGTGAGGCAGTGGATAGAGCGTTATTAACTACAAGAAAAGAATGGCAGAACCATGTGCGCGTGCCAAGATATTGAGTGATGCGTGAGCGTGCAATGGGGCAAGAAATTAGAGGTTATAATACGGCGTGCGGGGTATGTGATCGAGCATATAGGAATGAGGAAGAGCAGGGGCGTATGGAGGGTGTGGTGCTGCAGTGAGAGGGGTTGATCTAGGCTGCCGGGCCAGGAGAGCTGAGCATCTAGTATTTCGGGATTCGGGGATGAACATCAGAACGCGAGGAAGGAAGTAGGGCGGAACAATGGAATAGGTGGACGGATGGAAGGAAGGAAGAGCGGAATATGGAAGAACTTCAAGGAAGCAGGAACAAAAAAAGAGACAAACAAAGGAAAAGGAATACTATGCAATGTATAGGTACAATAACAATAAAAAATGCTTTGGTATCCGACGATGGCGAGGGTGATTTTACAAGTGTGATTGTTGAAACGGAAAGAAGTTTTGATGTGGGTGAGGAACGAGAGTTGGGAAATTTGAAATGAATCAAGCAAAAAGGAAGGAAAGGAAAATAAAAATAATCCTCGTGCGTATCCCTCCACCCCAAGAAAAAAGTAGTGAGAACTACCTAACGAATACACCGGAAAAAAAGAAAGAAAGAAAGAAACGAGGAAGGGCTCACAACCGCCCCCTCGCCGACCCGCCTTCGCCCAAATCTAGCCTTCTTAAAAGCCGCTGCGCCAACAACGCCTCCCTCAGCATGTCCTCCTCCACCTCCTCGTTTTCCTCCTGCACATCCCCATCAACCACCTTCTCCTGCGCCGCCCTCTCTCGCTTCCCCTTCCCCCTCTTTGCCTTTGCCCACCCGGGCACCCCGCGCATCGACCGCCTCACGTCCGGGCGTGCAGGCGACGGCGCGGGCACAGGCAGCGGCAGGCGGCCCCACGCGCTCAGGCGCGTCCCATACGCGTACCCGAAGAACCCGCCGCTGCCGCCACTTGCGCTGGTGTTGGTGGTGATAGCGCTCGTGCGCTCGCCGGGGGAGGGGGAGGAGTAGGCGTATCCGGCTTCAGGGTCGAAGGAGGAGGAGGAGGTAGCGCTGATCCATGACTCCACGTTCACCCCTCCTCCGCCGCCTGAGCCCACGAGGGATGGGACCACGGTGCTCCCCAGGACGGGGGGCGCGAACGGGTCCCGCAGGTCCGTGAAGTCCACTTGGCTCCCCGTGCGGCTGGAGGGCTGGTCGGTGTCCGAGGCGTAGTACAAGATCGACCCGGAGGACATGGTGCGCCTCGGCCTTGGGCGCATGGGGGGGCTCGTTGTGGGGGGCGATGGAGACAGCGGAGAAGGATCGGATGGAGGGGCGGCGATGCCAAGCATGCGCGAGCTCACCGGCCCCATGCCAATTCTCCCCGCGAGGGAGGTGCGCGTTCTCCGTGCCCCGAGCCCCAGTGCGAGGGGGATGCGGGAGGGAGGTTTGTGCGACGACTCCGCGATGCTTTCCCTCCCGCGGGACATCAGGAACGTTGCGCTCGCGCTCCTCTTTACAGGTGCCGGGGCTGGGTTTGCGTCGACGGTGTACCCAATCCCGGAGCCCATAGCCGTCACGCCCCCGCTGGCGTTCGGCCTGCTCTTGGATTTCGGAGGGACGCTGAGAGTCGACTGCGCCTTCACGACGGTGCTACCGATATGCCTCGCATTATCGTCAAGAGCCCGCTCTATCCCCAACTCCACTGGGGAGAGAGGACCATGGAGCCCTACCTCCCGGCGCGCCTTGACGAGCTTCGCGTGCCTTCTTGCCGTCGAGGGGGACTTTACCAACGCGGGCGACGGCGGGCGCGGGGGCTGTTCCGTGGTGGTGCTCGCGATAGGGAGGCGGAAAGAAGACGGTGGGGATGTGGGCGGAGGTGTAGGTGGTGTTGGCGTGGGGGAGGATGCTTCCGCCCCAGGTGTAGGGGGAGATGCCCTTGGCCCAGACGTAGGAAAAATTACGTCTTGTGTAGGTATGGGAGAGGCCACCTCTGGTTCAGGTACGGGCGACGACGACGACGCATACGAATAAAACACCGGTGATACTGGAGTTTCAACAGGCGGCGGCGAATCGCACGTTGACGTCGACGGGAGAGAGAGGAGCACAATTGGCGTGCGGCGTTTCTTCTTCTCTCCTTCGCCATCACCCTCCGCTTCCTTTCTCTCCATATCTTCATCACTAGCCTTCTTCCCATCCTCCTCGTTGTCGTTATCCACCATCTCCCCACCACGCTCGAGCACGAACGTCCGCCCCCGCGCCATCCCACGCACCAAGGCAGAGTCGGGGGAGAAGTCGTACAGGTCGAGGCCATCTCGGCGGCGGCGCTTTTCTGCTTCCCGTTTCTCTCTTTCCCTCTCCTCCTTGTCCGTATCCTCCAACTCCTTCTCCCCTGCATAATTTCCCTCCTCCCTTCTTACCCTATTCTCATCCACCATCGCCCTCTCCCCGCCCTCAGGCTCAACCGGAAAAGGACTCGAAAACGAACTTGAAGCCGACGACGGTCGTGCCCGTCCATGCCCTGGGCGGAATTTAAACTTCGGCTTCGGCGGCGCGAGGAGCGTCACACCCCCGCCCCCTCCCTTCCCCGAGCGCGTGCGCGGGCGGGAGATGTGCGGTGACGGCGGGGGCGTAGGAGGAGCCTGCGGGTGAGTGGGGGAGCGCGGGCTTGGGGGGCAGGGAGTAGTGGGAGAGCGAGGGTTAGTGTACATGGATGCCGGGCGCGTGAGGGTCGCGGCGCGGGAGAGTGGGAGGGTGAGGGTGTGCGAGGGGGAATGGCGGAGCATAGTTGTGCTTGTGAATGACGACGCTGAGGTCGGTAAAGGTGGCGGGATGCTTTTCAAGGATGAGTGGACTGCAGAAATTCAAGTCAGAAGTTGTGTTTTGAAGGGAGGGATGGAGAAACACACCCAAGTAAGCACCCATTGCACTGATAATGGCAAGCACCTGCAGCCCCGCCTGTATGGCATGCAATAACGGCTGGATGGGCGTCGGAGCGAGGGCCAGCCCACCAGGGGTGAACGCGACGGTGTCTGAGTTGGCGGTGCCCACCGAGAACGCAAGCCACACCGCGATGAGACATGCGCCGAGAAAGCATGCCTGTGCGACCAGGAGGAGAACGAGGAGGCCATGCATTCGGGTACGCTGCGCGCGCGCGACTGCATGCTGGTGCTCCTCCCCCGAAGGGGCATACGCGTGCTCCGGAGGTGGGGTAGGCGGGCCACGCATGAACGCCGGAATCGCCGTAGAGGATTCCCGGGAGATGCGCGCCTTTTCGTCGTGCGGGAAGCTGGAAGACACCGGGCTCGGGAGGGGGTCGTGCTCCGGGCGGAGGTTGATGGTGACTGTCATCGCGACGGGGAGGGGGATGGCACGCTCGGACGGGGGCAGCTTGTGCCTTAGATGGAGGCGGAAGGCGAGGAGCAGGAGGAAAGACGTGCCAACTGTGGACGCGAAGAGGAGCAGCGGCGTGAGGAGCGGCGGAAGTGGGAGGAAGGGGTCGAGCAGAGCAAAGATGGTGGATGCGCAGAGGGCGATGGAGAGCCCGGCGGTGGCGAGCATGGTGCGGGAGGTGAAAGAGCGGAAGGGGGCGGGAAGGGCGGCTGCAGAGAGATAGAGAAGGGAGAGGCCAAGCTCGAAAAGCAGGAAGGCGCGGATGAGAGCCTGTGCGTCGGCCAGACCAGGCTGTGCCTGTAGCGCAGCGAGACCGAGGGCGCCGGTCAGGGCGGAGAGGGCGGAGAGGACGAGTATGGCGAAGATGGCGCAGGGGGAGGGCCATTGCGGGCGCCGGCGGTGGGAGGGCCGGCAGGAGGCGCGGAGGGTGGCTCGGAGGGCGAGGAGAGCGGCGAGGAGTGGGGGAAGGAGGAAGAGGGCGGGCTGGATGACGAGAAGAGGGGTGAGCGGGGGGGCGGGGAGGGCCAGGACGGTGGGGTCGGGGACGAAAGGGATGGAGAGCATGGCGGGGAAACGAAATAGACTCGGGGAGTTGGAAGTGTACTCGGGGAGTTGGAAGTACACTCGAGTTCTTAGCTGCAGAAACTCGCGTTCTTAGCTGCGAGAATTGCGCTTCGGTAGGTGAATTATGGGATGTGCATCGCTGCTCCGGGAACCCTGGCTATAGCAGGTCATTGCTCATATATGGCAGGGCATTGCCTGGTTATGGCACCTCCTCGCCGTAGATGGCAGCTCCCTGGCAGAGATGGACACCCGCCGTACGTAACCATCACGGCCCCCTCCGCTTCTCCGTCACGCTTCTCCGTCACTCCTCCCCGGCGTCTTACCCGCGCTCATATCCCCTCTTCAGGCCACTCCTTATAACCACGGCAACTTCCCTCCACCCGCGTACTTACTGCTGCAAGTACGTCCTCTGCCGCTGCGGGGCAAAGTCGCATTTCTGCACTCGACGCATGGTGGCACCATTGGTCACGATGTCCAACTCACCGCGGACATCTTAGGTAAACGGCCCACTTCGTCTTCCAAGAATTCCGTCCTAAGCAAGCTTTGCAGCCTAAGGAAACGTAGTCTCGAAGCCGGGCTAAAAAGTATATTGCTCATCAGAGCTGGATTAACGAGAGTAGTAATTCCGGACGCACCGAACGAGAGCAAGCAGCAATTCCGATGGACTTTACTACGCAGTTCGGCCTCCCTAGCCTACGCCCGCGTCATGCTAGCAACAGGCTACGCTCTGATGCACACTTAGTGCGCCCTAGGGCACAGTATCCACCTCCTATAATCCCCCGACTCCTGTGCGCGGTTTTCCAGTGAGTAAAACCCCGTGGTGTTAAGAACCCAAAAAGCCAACACCACGCACCCCCATTCATCTACACGCGCCAACTCGGGTCCCTCCGTGCATCTTACACCACACCTTGACGAGTATTTGAAATACTTAATCAACATAATCCCAAACGCAGTTTGAGTATGAGCGTTCACCAGATAGAAAGATGCAGATGGGCATGACGGCCCGCATGCCGTCATTGAACAGGTACAGGAAACTGAGCAGTAAGCAGCATACCATAGCAACCCAGCTGCGTGCGCAGATCGCACTATACAGAAAGTGAGATTGTGCGCGTGCCGGGTGGCATAATTAAAAGGAAACACACCTGACGATGAAGTAAGAGATTGTGGCCTCGGCACATATATCACGAAAAAGCCACGGTTAATCATGAGTAAGCCACCATGGATCATGACCAAGACATGCTAAATCACGTCCAAGCCACGTTTTATCATGTCCATATTCACGTCCGAGCCGCCATGGATCATGTCCAAGCCACTAAAAAATACAATGTGCACCAGCGCTGCGTGGTGATTGGCCGGCGTCAGTTATAATAAAGGTCATATGCAGCTCGAAATACTCACATGCTGCCCGCTGTATTAGTGGCCATGTCGGGGAGCGGGCCAGGCCTGCGGGCATGTCAGTCAGAATCAACGTCTGCCGTAATATAATGACTAACTGACAATAATGAAGTTTAAGCCTGCAGTTTGTCGCGAGTATGTATGTTATTTGTATATCGTTTGTTTTGTGTTTAGGTTTTATATTTCGGGTGGGATACTCTAGGAAGCAGCAATATAAATGTAAGTGAGCAGCATATACAGCATGCAACTGGGAGCATAAGTATTGTGTTCCCTACACGGCTTAGAGATAGCACTGAATAGAACCATTCCTAAATAGAATAGAAGGCGAAGCGTGTGCAGCTTCAAGATTAAAATATATGCGTATAAAATTGAGGGGAGAAAGTGAATTACCACACGAAGGGGACAAAAGTCCCGTTCGTAAAGAAAGAACACGGGCCGAAGGCTTGAGCAAGGAGGCCTGGAACTGCCAGCGGTTCTGTATAGAAAAAGAAGAAGGGGGAGCAGATCCTTGAGGTGGAGCCCGAGCAAATCGTCGTTATTAGCATCTTCTTCTCTTCCTGATGGGCGATTTTTTAAGCAAATAGGCAAGAAGAGGGAAGGTGAAACAGGGTGAAGCCACCAACGCCATTGGAAGCGTGAAAGTTGGGCAGAACGGGACGGGACGGGGTACCGAAGATGGCTCGTGCTGGAATGTAGAAGAGAAGCAATGTAGCGTTGCACTTTCTTTCACTTGGACTTGAGAAGCTGGGAGAAGGTGGAAACGGAGGAAATGAAGGAGAAAACTAGGAAGGAGGGAAGACTCGGGAGAGAAGGCGCTGACTCAGATATTGGTTCGTAGCTTCTTGGCGCAGATCCTGCAGCCAGTGAACACAGGCATGGTCCTTCCTTCAAAGAACACGCAAAGTCCTTCACTTCCAACGCGAACATGCTATTGCTCAAAACTGAACACGGATGGGGAAGGTTCAGCGCTATAGTAGATTTCACGCAAGGAAGGAAGGACATACTCTAGTCTCCTCAGTTCCCAGTGGCTAGCAGAATCCTTATTAGCATATACGTCCATCCACCTCCCGTATGCCGCGCGCCGTGACGCGAGTTGGCGGGTCTGGGGTCGGGGTTATTCACGCAGTCATACCTTACAAACTTGGATGGTTCGGAAAATAGAAGCATTGAGCAGGCTATGAGCGGACACGCATGTCCATCGAACCTGTGGATTGTGGAAGAATGAGCTCCAGTGTGCTAGGACTCGGAGGTCATGTGTAACATGTAGATCCTGGTGTTTGGCAAAGTCTGGCAACGCAAACAAGATCAACGTGCATGATATTGATGACAACCTTCGTAAATCCGAATCGCGGTTGGTTTATGTGCTGACTACAGAATACAGCGACTAGTCCTTCACTGGTCCTTCATAAGCATTCATGGCCAAGAAGCAGAAAGACGAAGTTCCCGACCCCCGGAGTGTCGCGAACCGTGATATCATGCAGAGACTCAACTTCCTCTACCAAGCCAGCGTATACCTGCAAGGAGTGGCTTCTGCGATTCCAGTCTCTGAGGAGGTCCCGCACGCGTCTACATCTGCATCTTCATCGCATAAGGGCGGGATGGAAACTGCATTGGTAAGCCACCTTAGTGGTGGGAAAAGCGACGCAAAGCAGAAGAGAAAAAAGACGACTAGAGATCTGGCGAAGGTGTACATTGATACAATGAAGGTGGTGGGGCAGAAGACAGTCGTCAGGATGTGCGTGATTTCTGTTTCTTTTATCTTCATTTTACTTATGGCAAAACACGCACGATAGGGATCCAGCAGTGAAGCGTACTTTGTGTAAAGGATGTAATGTTGCCCTCATACCAGGATCTTCGGCGTCGGTGCGCGTGAAAAGTACGTGTATTTCGAGCTTACTTGCTTATGCTGGCTTCATGCCTTTGTCTTTCCAGAATCAACATCTCACGGACACACGATGGTCTATACCTGTCTCAGCTGTAAAACGCAGAGACGCATCCCTGCGCCTCCTTCTCTTCCAGTCCTAGATGTGCCAGAATCACAGCAGAAACCTACGCCGCAGGATGTTCCAGTACATGACGCGATGACAGCTGAAGGGCCTGAACCTATGGTTATTGACGACATCCCGGCTTCGTTATCGACTGACACGCTTATGGACAAGAGGAGGAAAAAGAAGAAGCCTCCCGTCCCGCGTCCTCTTCCTTTGTCCGCGCGTTTGGATGCAGGGCATGCGGTGTTTTGCGGAAGTGAGAAGCTGCTGGTGGATGAGGAGAGGGGTAATGGGATATTCATTGCGTAAGCGGGGCCAGGGCGATGTTAGAAGCGTACGAGGTTCGCGCATGCTGAACCTTAGTGGGGCTTACGAATTCCGACGCCTGGGGGTGTTGTGCGACTGCTCTTGTTCATGCGCTGTCTGCCGATATATTTAGCGTCATCCTGCACTATTTGCATCGGATCTTCCTAGATTGCGCTGCTTCGACACTTGGAAGACGAACATACGAGTGATCGCGACTGGGCTTGGTACGGGATCCACCTGTATCGCCTCATGCATATGACAGGCCGACCAGATGGTCTAGGCCAGAATTTACGTGCGATTGCTTTTTCGGCGGATTCACTGTGGCCTCCGTAGAATGTGAGTAAGTTTTTTTCTTTCCATACGCGGCTCTGACTTCGTGAAACAGGCTTTGTACTATTTTAGCAAATTTAAAGCCCCGTGCGTAATTGTCAGGCCTACTTGGTTCACTCCATTACTTCGTGCCAGCAGCAAGCATGAGTGTCATCCTCATTTTAGCTGATTCACGATTAAATATTTTACAATGACAAGTGTTAATGATCGGGAACGGTCTTGTTCTCTTGAAAGAAGACTCTACCTTTGCTAACCAACGCGATGCACGGAACTTTCTTAGATGTCATCACTCATCGCCAACATCACTACGATGCTCTTTGCCTAGGCTTCCTTGGGGCAATATTACCGTTTTTGCTACTGATTTTGAACACTATTCAATGTAAGCATGCAAATTTCTTGCACGTTACCTCGGCCACCATTCCATCAGGGTACAGCTTCCACCAATAGTCGTACGTTGTATGTATTCGTCTTTGTAATTGACAAGCATCTCTAACTGTGCTTTCTTTAGGATCTGCATACGCGTATTGGCAGTTCTCCATTTAAGGGAATGAACGGGGAGTAACGGGAATTATTGTTATCTAATCGTTGTGTCAGTATTGTGAGGGGATTCGCCAATGTTTCTTTCGACTTGCCTGCTTCGCATTGATTTTGACTGTAATGATGCATGGACATAAGGTCAGGATTGGTTCTATACAGTATGAACCATCTCGCTGATAGCATTAACAGTTTCTACTTTGAGGTCAAGCCGCCGTACCCCGACCGACTCATCTGCGTAATCGTCGGACACTGTAGATCATCTTGATCAGGTGTTGATTCCGAGTGCACGCGCCTGATTGACGGAGCAAACACATCATGATTCATGGCATTCCTGGAGATTATTTCTGGCACAACCTCATTCACAGAAAGGTTCCAATAGGTATGTCGTTGGAAGATACAAGCCGCATTCCTTTGGTACGAGTTCCGTCACATGTCCGTGAACGTAGTGGTACTTAAGAAGTAGGTTTTATAGGAATTAAAGCAGCATCTTTTCTTCCTCTCCAACAGCCTCCTTCACAAACAGCCACTTACAGCCACTTTCATAATGACTTCCTCCACCCTCGACATCGGAGTCCTGCTCTTCCCATACTATCAGCTGCTCGATGCTGCAGGACCTATCGATTATCTCAACAATCACTCGAAGTTCATGCTTACCGCATTCAAATCCCCGCTCGTCGACAAAGCCCCTGTCATTAACTGGCACTACATCTCCCCGACCTCTACACTCGACCCGATCCATGCCACTTCCGGTCCTGCGGAGATCCCTACCTGCACGTACGCGAACTGCCCGAGGCTCGATTACCTCCTTATTCCTGGGCCAAACGTCCCCACGACGCTGCCCGGTGGCTGCACCGAGTTCGTGCAGACCAGATTCAAGGAAATCAAAGGGTTACTGTTGGTCTGCACGGGCTCGATTGCGATCGCAGACACCGGCGTCCTGGATGGTCTGCACGTGTGTGCGAACAAATACGCGCTGAAGAATCTGAGTGAGGAGGGATTGCTTCGGAAGGAGGTCAAATGGGTGGGGGATAGACGCTGGAGGGTAGATGGGAAGGTCTGGAGTGCTGCTGGTGTCACGGCGGGGATTGACCTCGCGGCAGAGTTCGCGCGCGTGCACTTCGACCGAGAGATCGTGGAGCTTATGAAGGACATTGCGGAATATGAGCCGAAACCTGACCAGCCCGACGTATTCAGCAAGATCTTGGAAGGGGTACAGTTATGATTCCCGAGCAATAAGCCAATGTCGTTGAACGTGAGAAATTCTGTTCTATAGGACATTCATAACATTTCATCTTTACAAGGTTTCCCTGACCTGGATTTTTTCGGGTATAGTATATTTTTTTCGAATGTACTCAAGCTTGACACCACTTTTGCAATTGAATACTGCGATACAGCGTTTACAATCTCATCACGTGCTCAACGTTTCATTTCTATTTTTTCTGTATACCAGCTATCTGAGAGTACATACAGCAGAAATATCTCAATCCGACAGTGAGATGTGTGAATGCGTAAGTTCTAACCATCAACGATTCATATAAGTCTGATGCACCGGCGCCCTCCGTCGTGAGAATACAAGTTAATTCGACAATAAACTCAGACTTTTTTGAAAAGATTGTGTGTACAAGTGAGAGGTAGAGTGCACACATAAAAGAAGCCTAGTCTCCAGTATGGGATTGTGAACGCGAGTGGAAGGCCATCACCGCATTGACGCGCGCCCGTTCACGTGCTGAGAAATAACTTTCTTGTATGACATGGCTATGCACACCAAAACGGCAACGCCAAGGGGCGCTGACGCCATGATGAGCGCGCCAATTCTGACATATGTTGAATTACCGCAACACGGCTGTTACGCTCCGCTTCAAGACTCATCATTTGCTTTCTTTCTCTTATTTCGATCTTTCTGCTGGCAATACCTGGGCTACTTGGACACACAACTCGTTGAAAGGGCCAGGACGCATAGACGATGGTTCATGTTGCTCGGCAGACGGGTACTCCACTGATCTCTGTGTCTCTGGGAGTGTCCATTACAACGCCGCCAATAGTGAGTAGTGCTCGTCGTATTAACAGCCCTTTGACTCTTAATTGTTGCGCTAGACAACACCCAGTGACCCCCCTACTGATCCTGAAGGAGGCGTGAGTGGAGACGGCGGTAATTCGTCAGCTCCTTCAGGTGGAGACTCTGGCGTATCGAATCCGCCGTCATCACAACCTCCACCAAGGTATGTAGGTTTACTATTTCATCTATTATGGCTCACCAACTATCATCCTACTCCTCGAACAGTTCTGCTCCCTCAAGCCTGCCCCCTTCCTCAGTCATTCCCAGTTCGACCCCATCATCATCCGCAGAAAGCTCGTCAAAATCATCAAGCTCGTCTTCCAGTTCCTCATCGTCATCATCATCGTCGTCATCATCGAGCTCTGTCCAATCGCGCGTCGAGGCCGCATCTTCCACGACCCCAGAGACGACAACTAGCGCCGCCGTGTCGTCTACAATATCATTTACCACATTCGTTACGCAAAGTAACGGTCAATCTATCACCGTAAGCACCTTATCCAACCTCTTTCATTTCCTGCCGTTGACCATCGTGATCCTGACATGAATCTTGGCAGGTCACCTCCGCACTCCCAACTACCCTAATCAACGCCAATACAAATTCTTCCTCCTCGCACCGCACGAGCGCTATCGCGGGCGCCACTGCTGGTGTTGTTGCTCTCATCCTCGTGATCCTCGGCGCGGTGTTTGGGTACCGGCGGCACAAACTGCGGCAGCAGATCCTTGCGCTTACGGGGAAGAAGAAGGAGAAGAAGGGGCTTCTGGACGGGGAGGGCTTTGACGACGACGACGTAGTGCCCATGCGAGGATATCGCGACCAGCCGGGCGCAGGAAGCGGCATGCGCTCGAACCCCAGCTTGAGTTCGTCAGGGCACGGGATCCCACCGGTCAGTGCGCCTCCGCCGCTGTTTAGGGCTCATGCATCGCAGACTGGCTCGATATTCAGGGAAGAGGGCGTGTGGCCGCCACCGGGCGAAGAAAGCCGCTTCGTGGATCCGTTTGCGGATGGGGTGCAGAATAGTCAAGTGGACTTGGCGAAGATTGTGGATGACGTTATGGGGCCTATTGCTTCCGGCAGTGACGCCAGTGCGAGTGGAAGTGGAAGTGGAGGTACGCATGGTTCTGTGGGAGGTGCTGCTGCTCTCGCAGGTGCAGCTAGTGCAGGAGAAACAGTTGCCGGTGGTGCCGGTCCATCTGGGCACGACCGAATAGCCAACACTTCCACCGCCAGCACGTCGTACTCCGAATTCGGCGCGGGGCACGAACGCACGCGCACCACCTCCAGCACGAACAGCACCGCGCCCCTCCGTCCCCCGTCCGAGTCGTATAACTCGATGTACGCCGACCCTTTCCGTGACGCGTCGCGCTCCGCCACTGCCACGTCCGTATACTACCCCTCCGTTGCGGGGCGCGCGCAGTCACCTCCTTTGCCGGCGGGTGCGTCGAAGCCTATGACACCTGGGCTGGCGTCCCCCCCAGCTGCGTATCAGCAACAAAATACCAGTGGCTACGCACAGCCCAACAACTCTAGTCCGTTAAAAGGTGCGGAGGGAAATAATAGCCTATGGCTGGGGAGGAAGCTGCAGGGTAACCCCTAGCGACCTCCCTCCCCACTCACTTCTGGCTGCAGTTATCACCGTCGGTATACCTAATTTCGCTTTCCCAGCGGCATATGTCCGCTTCACTTTTCATGTCATTATGAGAACCTCACTATAGACAGTGCACGGATGGATGGGTTTGCAATGCACACTTAATTATTCCTTTCCCTTGCTTTTCATATATACCCACCCCCGTTATTAAGCTTGATTCTTGATCCACGGATAATTTTTTTATGGATCTGTACCATCATTATCGACTAGCCTGGACTCTGGACTGCACTCAGGATCCTTGTACCCTCGATATCTTAATTGTTTGTTATATACACTTTCGTGCTTTCTTATTCTGCTCGTGAGTAGTTCTGGGACTCTTTCATCGCTATGGTACGCCAAATAGCTCTAAGACTGGCTGACTACTTTCATCACAGGTGAGTCTGTTTCATGCTTTCACCCCTGCTTTACGTTTGGTTTGTGCTGATATCCTCTCTCCATCCTCAGGCTTTCCTGAAATTTATTCTTGTGCTCTTCTTTATAACGATGTCCCTCTTTCCAGCTTGGCGGCCTGGTGCATTTATCTGCTTTCCCTCTGATCCTTCGCTTCCCTCATTTATGTGCAATCTCAATAGACCACTTGCATCTTTATTCGAACCGTCCAGGAAACGCCATGATTTAGTTGCCACATGGAATCAGATTTTGTTCAAATGAAGCGCGAATCCATCCTTGAAGAACGTAGCTCGAGACGAGCGGTGAGTGCCATGTAGCTTGCACGTCGTTTCATTCGCATAGAAAGCTTCCGTTCTTGGCAAGGATATTCTTTATGTTTCTACCGGCGGTTACCTTCAGATGGGAACCAAGAGATGTCTTTTAGCATCCTAAGCATAAGGTTCTCTTTCTTTCATTCATGCTTTGATCATTTGCTGTTTATTCCACTGCTACTATCAAAATCTTCCTCAACACGGTCTATAAATTTCGAGATTAACGGTCATACGCTGGAATAAAGTACAACGCTCTGAGGGCCATTGAATGTATACGTCCTATTGGCAAGACCTTAAGTTCTCACCGCATGAACAACTGCTGTCCAGTGCACTAGAAACTACACCAATGTCGCCTCGTTGGGAAAGCAGGTACGTTCTTTTCTGGGAGGGACTACACGACGCGCATAACCACTTATCGGGGTCATAGCTTAGCTGGGAGAGCTGAAGTGCTGGTTGTCCCTAGCAACAAGTTTCACCGAGTTCTGAAGTTCCAAATCCTCTCGTCTTCCACCTCGCAAGCGTCCTGTGGTCCCCTATCTTAATGGATTTATCAGGAACCAAGGACTCAGCTATGTAACGACAGAGTGTTACCGGTGGTTTTGAAGCGGAGGTAGTGGATTCTGGAGTATGACGATACGGTTCTTGCTGCACCTCTCGAGCACTTCCCTAATCCATCCACCACACTCGACCGGACCAATTTCACCACTAGCTTCGTCCAATCTTCCCTCATCACTATTCTCACCGGACTGCGCCTTGTTGGCACTGGAATCGCATGTTCGCCCCATCTATGGAGTGATTTGCGCAAGCGGAGCGTGTGGTCATCCACTTCGCCAGCCCTCTCGTCCACTCTCCTGGCGTATTGCTGTTGCCGCTATTCCTGCGTTACCTCCCGATCAATTCCTCTGTCGGCCGGGCGACTTTATCCATCACCTTTGACACTAGGCCACGCCTTGCACCCGCCTGTGGACTCTACGGCCTCATGTGGTCCATCATCGTCCATGTGGATTGTTTCTGCTGACCCTGAAGAGAAAGTTGCGAACATGATGATACCTTGTTTATCTCTTGGACCTCCTTCGCCTTCTACGGTTGGCTAGTAGTTTCCGTTCTCTGCTCCCTTCGACCCAGTTCTGCCGTGTTCTCTGTCCATCCTCATCTATACGACTCTCTCTAGTCCATAGAAGGACTATCATCATGGTCCGGGGCTGGGAGGGCAGTTCTGTGAAGATTTGCCATGTACATGTCAGCATGTGAAGCCGAAGCTGCTCGAGGACAGCATGAACCACTTCCTATCCCGTACATTCTTTCTGCTTGCAATCTCTGCAACGACTACTGATCTCGTCTCTCCGTGATTCAATTTGGAGATGGCGTCTAGTGGTTATCTTCCTGCATAAAACGTAGTGGTACATAATACATTTACATTTACATTTTATATAAATCCAATGCTTAATGTGCGTCAGCTGCACACCATCCACAAGAGCATGTTGCTCCTTTCTGAACCCAATTATTTCCTATGAGATCATACGCTGATGGCCTCTCTGTAGCATCAAAAGCAAGACAACTTCGAAGGAATGAGGCTGTCTCGAGGATGTCGTTTGGTGATATCTTCCCGCTCAACTTCAAATCTTCTTCAAGATTTGTGAGTTTCTCATTTAGAGCACTTTCGGGCGTTTGAACGTAGGAGGATGGGAAAGGCTGATTTCCGGTTAAGAGTAAATAGGCCTATTGCTCACAAAATGAAGGTCAGAATTTTGATGTGCTGGAGGGATGATAATGAGAGCATACATACCGTAGCACCTAACTGCCAGATATTGGCCTCTGTGCCGACCGTTCCTCCTAAGAGAGCTTCAGGTGGTTGAAGACTTGGAGCAACATCGAAGGAGATGTTCTTTCCTACATGACGTGCTGGAATAAATGCAACAACAATTAAACTTATATTATAGATAATCATCACTCTCGAACACTACTTACCATGGCCAAAGTTGCTCAAATAGATTTGCGTGTCGGCAAACTTCTCTCGTGTAACTTTCCATGTCAAATCATGAGGTACAGGCTGAGATGTGGTGACTGGATAAGTTGTTCCGTCGCTCCTAGAGACCGTTTCCACATTTGCAACAGAGATATCCTTATAGGAATCCGTAAGATCATTTGCTGAAGTGAAACAGCCGAAGAGGAAATTGTCTGCGGTAACAGCTGGAGAAAGTCGATGCGTGTATTTTGAGGATACCAATACGTAGCATAAAGAAAAAAAGAACTGCACGCACCACCATGAATGATTTTTATTTTGTCGAGTACGCACAATGGCTCCAAGATATCACTGATAATCTTCTGAACTGAGTGGACAGGCAAATATCCTCCTGATTCAGTATTACTGAGACGCAGGGCTTCAACAGAGGACCCTAAGGGTCTCAGGACCTGAACGAGGTGTTTGCCTGTTGGGCCTACTTGGTAGAAGTCGTCACAGAGTAGAGGCCCGTTGTAGAACTTGACCGATTTGAGAGCGCCTTTGAGAAGATCAAGCTCTTTAATAGCAGAGGAGTCCTCTGTCGCACGAACTGTGAATACTTTTAGGACCTCTGTATCCTCTGGATCTTCGGTATCAACTGCTAACCAACTGGAAGATCGTGGCCCCCAGCCTAATTTACGTAGGATTTTCCACTGGCCATTATTAAGGACCTGGTCAGGCTGCGTTGCAAAGTAACCAGCAGGAGAATCAAGTTGTTCTTCTGGGAAGGAGGACATGGGATAGATAGTAATGTCTTGTTACAGATTGCGGCTCTATTATGAAGGCTGAGTTTACAGATATCCCGCGACCATGCAAGATCATCATCAATGAACAGCCACAGGTATGGCATGAATAAAAATAGAGGTACAAGGTACAAGGTTAGCTTCAAACCAAGACTACTCAAGACCATCATCAGAACAGCGGGGGGTCCGTCAGATACGGATTGTTGGAGATAATTGCGAGCTAGCGGTGGTACACGGAAACGAAAGAGGTACAGTATACCGCACCTGGGCTGTCCCCATTCATGTTTCATACTCAGTTTAGTTTCATTTATTTACTTATAAACGACGTAGTCTACTGTTTGTACCTTCTTCGTTCGTTTATCACCCTTGTAACTTTTTATCCCCTGCTGGGACGTTATTTTAACGCGGATATCCGAAGACATACAGGCTCAAGGAGAATCTACAACTGCCTTTCGGTCCGCTCAACGTGCCCGAAAGCATGCGTTAGGCTACATAAAGTACAAAGGCGAAATGCCAACTCACAAGGCGAAATGCCCGCCTACAAGGCCGCTCAATTGGAGTTTCATCAAAACTTCATCATGATTGATGACGGTGACGAGATGATACATTGACATTCACAGCTTTACTGTCAACTAGATTTTCCACTCTCGATGCCAGTGATAACTTATAAGACAGACGCAGCGATCCGAGAACTTCTCAGCTGCGCTCTTCAACTGCTTTGGTGCTGGTAACCAAAGTATTCATTTTCGAACCTCTGAAACAAATATTCTCATTATGCGCGTTAGCTCAATCCTCATATTCGCCTCTTTCTTACTTGGTTCTGTATCTGCCCTCGCTGTACCGAGGCACCAGGGCTCTGATAACTCTTTATTGGATTCGAATCCTACGTGAGTAAATTCCTAAATCACTTTCATTATTTGAGCTTTCACTTACACAAGTTTGCCAATTGTTAGACTTCAACCCAATGCAGTAGTTTCTAAATACCAACTCCTTGCTCGGGACAATGTTCTCGAGAGGCGAGTGAAGAAGCAGAAGCCTCCCCCGGCAAAAATCACATTCACTGCAAATGCCCGCCAAAAACTTGACGACTTAAATTTGCACGGTAAAGATCGCAAACGGGTGAAGAAATGGCATAAATCGAAAGTTAAGAGCGAGATGAAAAGGCTAGGCGGTACTCATGCACAGATCAAGTGACTCTAATTCTCTTACATCTATTCATCTATGGTCATGCTGATCACTATATTTCCAGCCATCTCGCTCACGCTGTAGGATCCAAAGATCCAAATATTCACGTTACGGCAACTTTCCAGAAAGAGAGAAAGACGAAAAAGGGAGGACTTATTCAGGATCCCATCAAGAACAAATGGAATAATGGTCCCAACCATCACGTTTATGCAAATTGGAATGACAAAACACAGGGAGAGGCTGCCTTACATCCAGCATACAAAGCCGCGGTAATTGCTAAGCAGAAGAGTGAGGGGAAAACGACGATCCAATTCAAATGATCGAGGAAATCTTCTGTTGCGCCCGCAGATCTTATACCGTGTAATAGCCCCATGTATACCCACTGCGTCGTACTTTTTGCATTTTCAGGTTTCCGTACATCGCTGGCGGCTCACGAGGATGTAAGGCATGGGGACGAGTGTTTCAAGTATTAATTCACTTTGAATTTTGATGCAATAGTGCCAGTGGGACTGCATACCCGACTATGTATGTGGTAACGGTTCAACAGCCATGCACCACAGGTGAGCGACGAAGACCGCAGCACCTCATCTTCCTGTTGATCCACTTGCGCCAGCAAGATCACTCATCGCCTGCTGCACCTCCAGCTTCTCTAGAACGGCCCTATGTAGACTGGATTTGTTACTTCTAGACTTCGCAGGCGCAGCTTGTGCGGTGCCCACATTTTGAGAAACTACAGCCGACATAGGAGTCGAAAGCGTGGATGGCGGTTCTTTCTCCGTGGATCGTAAGTGCGGTGGTACGATGATTGGTGTCGCTCGCGGTGGTGGCGGCCACTGATAGAAGCCACGTTAATTCTAAGGAAAATAGTACCAATGTCGAGGGAAACTCACGCCACGGCCGGGCTGGTTGAAGTGTAAAGCCGCCCAGGGCGGATACTCCTTTTCCAGTTTTATGATGTGGTCTTCGAGGAACTTCAGTCGAGATAATAGTGTCCGTGGCGGGGAAGGCACTGTTATTGATAGCGTTTAGAAGTCGCTCAACCATAAAGAGGGTTCACCTACCGTATCGGACGGCAAGATGTGTTTCCATATTTGCTAAACGATCGTCGAGGCCTGGATATCGAGCAGACGTCATAGATACTTCTGGACCGGCAGAAGAAATATTGGAATCCCCCAAGGCAGCTTGTGATTCATCCAACTTTCGATCCCCTTTCTCGGACAGTGACGGCGCTGTATGCTTGAGGGTCCGGCGCAATGGACCCTCTTCGTTCTTCGCGATGTCATACTTCATCTGGGAATCACGATCAATGGGCCTGGCATCCGTACGAGCGCAGGATGGCAGCGCAACAATATTGAACCCTGGGTCTTCTTCTACCAGGCGTCGTCGTTTCTCGGCCAAGGAGTGTAGGAATTCATCACGATTCGAAGCATCATTCCGCGCGCGATTTTGAGCTAGGAATGCAGAGACGGACTTATTAATCTGAAACAGCAGATAGATTCGTTAATGTACCGCAGAGGAGTAGGAAAAACTTACTGACGTCTGCGAACGTGGTTGAGCTCCATTGGCAAGGTGGACATAGTCGAGTTTTCTTTCTTCCAGTGAGCGCTCCGAATCATCAGCGTTCGTTTCAGCCATAGTAACGTCCTGGTCATATTTGCCTTGCAAGATGGCCTTGATATTCTACTGAGTCTCAAGAAAAGAAAAGGCTTGAAGGGCGGTGCTTACAGAGAGACTCTTCACCAATTCCTCCAATGCTTCGGGAACCCTCTCCTTCTCATGCTCCAGATTTAGAACCACCATATCACATTCAAAACCCCCTAGAGCTTGCGTAAATCCCACTCGTGTAAAGAACGCGCGAAAGGCTTCATCCCAGTGCAGGTAGGATTTGGCTGGAGGTGGCGGCGGAGGCGTTGGAGGCTTTGTATTTATTATAGGCTTTGTTTCGGTTACAGGGTATGAAAAAGATTGAAAGGGCTGCTGTGGAGTGGAATAGGTCCCTTTCTGATAGCTATGTGGCTGGAGCGACGCGTACGGTGACTGGGAATATTGCTGAGTGGGTTGATAGGTGGACCCATTGGCAGAGTACGGGTATGTCGTTGGCCAACCACCCTGCCATGCGTTGTAATTGTAGTAGGGTTGATTACCAGTGGGGCTTGCGCTGGCTGCACTTGGATACGGGATAGCAGAGGAGTAATAAGGCTGCGCAGAAGGTACTTGTGCAGGTTGCTGGACTCCTACGGTTGGAACAACGGAGTCCTGATCTTTCGTAATGGGCCTGGAGGATTCTGCTGCTGTCGGAGGCCCGTTAGTCATATGAGAAGATCCCGTCCGCATATAGCGTAGAGATAGGGATCCTGGAGTCAAACTGGAGACTTTGTAACTTGTGTGACTACTTGCTTGGGAGTAAGAGTTCAAACGTTCAGGTGGTAGACACCGGGCGGTGGGTGGCCCGGCAAGCAAAAAGCTCCCCGGATTTTAAACGAGTCACCGGAGTTAGATCTCGCTGAAGTACACAAGTACCTCCTGAAAAAGTCCTGCAATGTTTGCTCATACTCAACGCTGAAATAAAATTAACGCGAATAGGCTTCTGCATATTACTTATTCCAGAAAAATCTACAGGCGAAAAGAATTGCTAATTCTGAATCCTTAATAAAATTTATGTATTTATAATACGAATCCGAAAGAATCGTGAAGCCTAGTATAAGTAATGAACCGTGACGCTGTGCAGTGCATACAGTTTTCTCAGTTTATTGAGGATCAGCAGAACTGTGGAATTGGCCTAAATATACTCGTAACATAAAATTCCGTTGGTTGTGCTGAGTACGTCCCCTATCTTTGGTGTTGGGAATAAACCATCTGCGGGCATCTCAGAATCAAGCTTTAAAGATTATATCGTGAGTACGTATCAAATAAGATATGTAATTGACAACAACTTACAGTCAGGAAGGGAGGACCCCCATTGGGGTACATCACATAGTCACTGTACGGGAAGAAGCGCTGAATAGATCCTCCGACAAATGCATTCATATTCTTTTCGTTTTTGTGTTGCCAATCATACCAAACTTTATCCACCATCTATAAGTAGTATGTCAGTAGATATATTGTGTCATCCTCTGTATTGTCATCCTTACCGCGTGGTGCAACCAAAATAGTGGCTCTAGGAGAAGATTACTACACAACGTCATGCAAACGAATGAAACCGATAACTTACCATTAGCAGAAAAAGTGGGAGCTCCATTTATACATTGATTAGAAGGAGCATCTGGCGTGCAAGTCCCCGCAAGGTCTCTGAGAAACAATGTTATTTTTTCTCTCATCGTGCAGATGATGGATAATTGACATACCCGCCAATAATACTGTGAATGCTGCCATGTGCACCCTGAACGTGAAAACCCATCTGAATCAGAATGCAAAGAATAAAATAAATGATAAATTGATGTAGATACCTGGGTCTGTTCAAAGTACTTCTGGAAGCCTATGAAGTCTCCTACATAGCCGTTGACCATCTTATCCACTTCTGCTTTGGTGAAGGTGGCATTCGCCTGAAGAGTATCTGGTGCTCTGAGATATTCAGGAAAAGGGAAATTAAGCCACGGCTGTAATGTTAAGTTCCTTCGCAGAGAGTGGTATGTCGGATAGGAAAGTTTGAATGAAGACGATTTGCCAAATCCTCCATCGGGAATTTGGTAGATGTCGTTTGGATCTCCCCAACCTCCAAGACCACTTTCAAGGTCAGGGTCAAATATCGTAGGCTTGAAGTTTGAGGCATCTAAGAAGAGCATACATAAAGAACGGATTTTTTCACAGGAATGACGGAGTTGACCTTTCGTCCAATCCCAGTAAGGGGAGTAACCTCGGTATCCGCATCGAGTTTTCAGCGCAGTTTCGTAAACATGGACGTACCACCTGTGCCATGGAAGGAAAAGGCCCGTAATGTGAATCTGTCAAAAATAATTAGAAGGAATCCGATTGTGGTGATAAAATAAATATACATGTAATGTAACATCCATGTGCAAATAGACCATATCTACAAAGCGGTGTCAGCTAGAGTAGCTAAGTTCGATATTGACTAAAGCATTACTCGCCATCATAATAAGAAGAGCTTGTGTTCAGAGGTGGGATCGGAATGGTGGTTGGATCAGAAATGGGCGTCATGGCAGGGTCGTGAGGCAAATTAGCCAAGCACTACGTTACAGTGAGGTGCATGAATAATATCGGGGTAAAGAGGAGAATCGTACCTTCACTGCACTAATCCAATCGCTTTTCTCGCGCTTAGAAAGAGCTCTCCATTCCTTCCTCTGCGACGGATTATGACAATTATTGCCTTCAGCGGGACCTGCAGAGGCCAACGGAAGCAAAACAAGTGACAAAGCGAGGAATAAAAAGCCTAGCCAACGAGAGAACATTTTGCACTCTGAGTCCTGGCTTAGAAAGAAGAGGGCAAATATGTTGAGGGCACCACAATCATCGTCGGTGCGTTTAAATACCTCAGAAACCTTGTGGGTGCTGATGCGGTATTCAATTTGCTAACCTTGCGCGAAGCAAGCGGAGGCAGATGATCCGCTTCTCCTGTGCCTAGCTGGACCTCGAGAACCGAGGTTGTCCACTGGAAAAGGCGCCATTCAATTGGTGAGACAAAGCCTGTCCATACGCGATGCCGGGCGCTTATTGATTAAGCTCGATGGAGTATGGAAGAGATGGCTGTCTACAGTCCGACAATCGCTCGAATATCTTTAAAAGGCCGTGAGTCTGTGAATGGCTATGGAATGCTTCCGAAAAATTCCAAGTTCGAAAGAAGCTCGCCCTTTAAAAAATAAAAGAGACATTTCAGCAGTCATTCAACGAATTTACTCCTTCAAGAGTTATATCCTGCAAACTTACGGCTCTCACCGACATATGACTTTTCCCAAGCGAAGTCAGGGAAATCTTGGCTGATTTCCATGCACTATTTCTGGCACATCTTGCGTCGGAACGCAGGGAATATCCACCGATTCGATGATGGCAAGTACTAAGCAGGCCTCATGAAATAGTTTCTGGATGGGATGCAGCCATGTACAGTGTCTGCGGGCGTGGATTAATCAATTCAATGAACTAGCTGGGATCAAAACTTACCGCTCTCTTTGCGAAACGCAGAATCTGTCAGGCCCACCATCACCAAATGAGATACAAGCATCAGTTGTAGACCGGTGCGAGAGTCGGGATTTTCTTCAACAGACAGCGGATGATGCGCGAACCTAGCCCTTAATATAAACGGTGCTATATATAAGTACAGCACCGATTTGCGGACTGGAAGTTCTAAATGAGTCATTGGGTTAGTGAGTATCATCCGATATATAATGAAAACTTCAGTACCTCCCCCAAAATAAATCGCTGAGGAGGTAAATTAATGTCAGTCAAATGCAATACCAGGCGGATTTAAGCCTAGTAAACATTTACGACCTCTGCTGAAATACTCATTAGCCTATGACTAGAGAAAGTTTGCTTTAGATCGAGGGTGAATTTAGAGACTACAGTTCCTGAAATGGTTTCAAGCCTGGGAAAGTCACTAGTGTAACCGTAACAACAAACCCGAGACATCGCGGTACAGTGCTTTGCTTTACCATTTGCACAACGGCACCACTGAAGTTGTTTGCATGTGTTGACATGGGAGTCTGGCATCTTCAGCCAGTTGATGTGCTTGCGGTTGTTCCTGCGTTCAGTCTGCACCTCCAAGGCTGAAAAAAAAGCTTTTCAGGTCGATTTTGCAGCTTGGTTGTTTCGAGCACTCATTTTATGCTTCTCCAGGGTGAAAGTAGTGGAAGACGACGTTTTCTGCGGCTCAGTATGTGCCAGGCACCGTCAAAGACAACACATGGACAAACACATTTCCCCAACGTTCGAGTGCAAACGGCAATGCAAAGCACTGTCAGTGTAAAGTCACAGCACATTTTCAAGTGAATAATTTATTCGGAGCGGCGGACTTACAAACCAACGACTCGCGGACCCATCGGAATGAAATACTCGCAAATACCATCTGGTGAGGAACGCTCATGAGGAATGTATGATTTTGCAGTGGCCCATCTTCACTGCATGGACTATCCAAATCACAATTGCCTTCAATTTTCAAGAGATTAAGAAGCGGAACAGCACCAAATGTTATTTTATCATATGAGCTTCCTTATTTAGTTATTTCTGATGCAAAACATTGTCAAAACTGCTCTCCATTCGCCGTTCAGCCTTAGCCCTTGGTTCAGCCACAAGAATGTGGGCATTGCTAGAGCATGTGCTAGTAGTTTTACGGTTAATAGCAGTTTCTTATTCCAATGCCTTGTTTACTTTATTATTCAATCTATCATATTTTAGCCTGAATATTTATCAAGGATGTTTGAAATGCATCAGTGACTAATTATTTACAGCTAAACGCAGATTTTCAACTATCTAAACGTTGCAAACCGTTCCTGATACAGTACTAGTGTAGCCTTTATAAATATCAATCGAGCGAATTTGTGTGATCGAGTCTTTTGTCGGAGGACCATTTGACCAGCAAGGATCGCCATTGCTCCAGGCGTTCCAAACCCATGGCCCTGCAACTGTAGGGACCTGGCAATAGATTCATCAATCGCAAATATTTAAAATAAAAGGAGTCTTTTACATTGGATGTAAGGCGTGCCTTTTGCACACCATCAATGTAGAAAGTGGTGGCAGCGGATGTCCACTGATTAGGTTTAGTTAGATTCACTCTGTCACAGAATTTATAGAGCCCACGTCGATGCGGTATTCTATTGATAAGCCAGAGTCAGGAACATTAGCACAGCAGTTAGCCTTGATTAAGACAGCAGATGAAGAAGTAGGTACAGACCATGGAACGATTCTGAAGGATCAAATGCAAAAGGGATAGTGGTGTCTGTTGGGTCCTCTCCTTTAACAAGCGCCTTTGGACAGTAGTCAGCTCTCAATAACTTGTAACTATCTTCTGAATTTTACTTGGTTCGTGGCCCAGATACCAGGCTCAAGGCAGTCACTAGCCTTTAATGTCGTACTCGTCAGGATTTCCCAATCGGTTTCTTGCTGGTCGCTCTCTGTTTTGTTGAGGATTAATTAGCTATATAATTGATCGAACTGAAGGAAGTGACTTGCCATAAAAAAAATTTCCCTCACAAACTCCGGGAGTGCTACTCGATTTTAAGACGGTTCGGACGGAAGCATACTTAAATTCGGCATCAGTTACCACTTCAGCACTCTTTACAGCGCCGCTGCCAGAATAGGCAGATACTTTCAAGTCCAATGTCCCAGTTCCGAGTGCAACATTTGCGCTCTCGAATTCATGGTCAATAAAGCCTGCGTCATCCGTGATGGTGTCAACACTAATTGAGAAGCCAAGGTTTCTAAGTACAATGTCATCAATTATTGCATTTATTCCCCGTTTAAGGATAATACGAACGAAAGAAAGGAGGAAGCGCTGGCACCCGCGGTGGCGGTCGAGAAATTAGCTAATATTCTCTCCTTAAATCCTCCAGAGATGCCGGATACGACATAGGTGCCACAAGTAGCCCGTTCTTCTAGGGAAGTCGCAAGAACGTTGCTGAAAGCTGACAGAGCGAGTACAGGAAGGAAGAACATCTTGAGTTGAAGTTTCTCTCATACTCAGATGATTATCCTTTATATAAGTTGAGAACACAGACTCTTTCTTAGTAACTGGTCACCTGCTGAATGAAAATATATAAATATATCTTGGTTTCGCGTTTCAGGACACTAGGAAGCATGTGTTCTGAGCATAAGGATGATAAGCTTGAGGTCAAGCGACAGCGTATGTACATATACGCACAACTTGTGTTCTGCGGAATAACTTTTGTTGTGTGGCGACGAGCCTGTTTCACAAGTCTAACTCATCAGCATCATGGCAAACAGCCGAACTTAAAGTCAGAGGAACTACCTAATACAGATATATGCTCGTTACTGTGGAGAGCATGGCCACGTCTCCGCGACTATAGCCACTTGCACTTCCGTAGAGGTTTCTGTATTGTTGTTTGTAGGCTCAATATGGCATTTCGGATGTTCAAAGAAAGCGCATAAGCACAGCTTTTTTCGAGGGGATGCGTAAAAGTGATGGATCATTGATATGTTCCGGGTGATGATAAAGTCCGGATAAGCGCTTCAAAGAATATGTATGAACCTCGGAAATTTAAGGAAATTTCATGAAGAAAGGTTCAGAGCATTGTATCTGGATTCTATGAAGCGGGCTTCAAGGTCAATAATGGGATGGAAATTTCAAAGGGCTAGCAAGAAGTGATAAGGATGCGTTTACCTCCAATTGTGATTTTGTGCCGTGCATTGATGTAGGTCGCCGATGGTCGCTGAGAAGATCCCGAAGTTCATAGTGCTAGTGCGTTGTGTCGGGATTGTGTGCAAGTATGCCATTCACAATGGTGAGCTAAGCATTCTTAAATTTCTTACATTGCGTCCGCTTGAGGTGCATCCTACTTGCGAACTTTACGTTTAGATGAAGGCCAGCTACAAGGAAGACAGTCCATGTTAAGACCATGGAGAAGGTAAACCCTTCTTTGCACTTGTCATGTTCGTTGAATAATCCTCCGTGAAGTCGCAAGCAGGGCGAGATGGCCGGAGAGTGTAGAAACCAAAGGATTCAAGGAATAAGAAGAGGGTCAGAATAGGAGAATATATGTAAGCATCAACTAAAGAACGCGCAGGGTATTTTCAAATTTCCAACCATTCATCTCGTAAGCTCCGCTTCAAGAACAGGGACAGTTGCGACGATGCGTAAATCATGACGAATTATGCAATATATGACGTCAAATTCAGGGGAAGAAGAACTGGCACTTCGGTGTATTCCTCGAGGGCAAAGACAAAGAACAAGGACAACTGCAAATACGCAGTTCCCACCAGTGGAGCGTCTGTGGATGGGCGGATGACCACATAGGAATTCATGTCCTTGCGAAGAGGATTATTACAACTTCGATGTTCCTGATGCGCCAGACATGAGGCCCGAGGAGAAGCTGCGTCAATATTTTTCGACAAGCGCGATGCAGCATAGTGGACTCCATTACACGCACCTATCGATGACCATCGCCAACATATGTGACAGAGATCAGAGACTTGTCCGCGGACGTTGATCAGGGAAGTGCGTAAGCTGAGGGAATCAGGAGGGCGCATCAAGATTCCAGCGTGATAATCTTGCCATTGCCCACGAAATCTGATAAGGGTGCCGGCGGTATGTTTTTATGCGATGTCAGAAAGCTTTCGGGTCTGAGGCAAAAGGATCTTGTACGCGATAATTGTCGTTGTACTCAGCCCTGAGACACATCAGGGACGTCGGTGACTCCGGCATGTGCGAGGAATTGAAGCTCGAGGATGTACTGCATCGCGCCGCGGAAGAGTCTGGAATTGAAGCGCATGGTGGCCACACAAAGGGGCATCATAACTCAGAATGGGCTCGCACCACGGCGTTTCTGACGGGCTTCAGCTCTTAAGAATCCAGATGGTAGTCGCTGTGTGCTATGCAAAAGAGGAAGATTTGCTCTCCGAGTCGTACGGGAAAGATTCAAAGGGCGCGGCATGATATGGAGTCTGTATGTCTTCTGAAGAATGCCTTCCGAAGACATGAGTATATCACTGTGTTCTAGACATCGGTGACTCGAAGCCAACTTCGGTGGCGTTGATGCGGCGGGTTCGAACATGGGTTGTGTTCTCTTCTCGTCCTTTTGAATAGAAGACAGTATAAGCCAGTTACGATGCGTCTAAGAAAAGCAGAGGTTCCATTTGCTGGAAGGCGTGTGCATCGGGCTTCATGGAAGTTCAGTCTGTGTGACATGCGAATTCCAGGTGATGGTCTTCCGGATTTTAGGTGGATAAGACATACTTAAAGTTTGTTGCGTTGTATCCATAGTTAGTACCGCCAATGACCTGTAGGGCCGTATCGGAGACTGCTGGCAGTCACCGGACACCTGCTCGTACAACTAGAAATCCTTGTGGTTATTGACAGGAATGAACTAGTGCATCTTTTTAGCATCATTATGATAATTAGTTTAGCATCAAATCTGAAGAACAAAAAGAAGCCTCGGGGGTATCGAGTGAAGTTGATCTCGACTCTCGAGAGTGTTGAGGGGAGGAAGGGATGCAGGGGCAGCAAGCACAGACCGGCGGCGATGACAGGGTGGCTTGAGGAAGATGTGACCGATACGTGACCTTCGGTGACCTCCGTGCTCCATGGGAGCCACGGTATTATTACTGTTACAGCCAACAGTCAGTCAACAGATGAACCACTACTTTAGACCCATAACCTGCCCATAACCCATAAGTACTCCGTGCTAATGAATTTCGGCCTGCATAGAGCCACTACCGTATAACCGTATGGACTATAACCCTTACTCTGAATCCTTTGAACCTCCCTGTTTCTGGACCTCCCCTGGCATCAGGATGTTCCCAATACCACAGGCGATCTCCCAGGACTCGGAGCCGCTGCACAAGACCTCAAAATCACTGATGCTGTCGACCCCCGGCGATCTACTGGTTGAGATTGCGTCCTGGCTGGAGTGTCGACTGGATCTCCTCAATTTCTGCTTCGCAGTATGTTAATCCACCATAATGCCCGACGCGTCCTTTGTCTAATGCCAACTCCCATAACTGCTTCTAGTCAAGCTATGTTTTCTCGAATATATCCTCCGTTCTATATGAGACTGTCACCCTGAAGTCTTCGGAGCAATGTAGCTTCACACTTGAAATGCTCAGCAGACGTCCCGACATCGCTCGGCATGTGCGGACGCTTGTAGTTCAACCGGATACGAATTCCAGAGCGAACTTCGGCTCCACAGCGTACGACGCTTCCTCTGCTGTGACAGATGTTGCGAGCTCCATGTACTTGGACGCCTTGGTGAAGTTCATTTGGGATGCGGAGGAGATGCCATACCATGAGGATATGTGGTTTGCTTTGCGGCAAGGGTGTGTCCTCCCGTCTCCTGCTGGTTGACGCCTGGATTGACTGGGACTCACTAGTTGTCCGCAACTAAAATATGTCGGGACCACTATTGGATCCATGCTGCCAAATCTCCGGAGTCACGTGCGTTTCATTTCAATTCATATCTTCTATGTCTTAATAAGAAGAATAGCTGTTCGACTTCGTGAATCTCAATGGATTTTATCTCACTCTCAAGACGGGGTTTTATGAGAATCATATCGACATATTCTTAGACGGTGAATAGCAACATTGCAGATCCCTTTGTCAGTCGTTCTATACTCATCTGACAATCCAGAGGACGAACCGATATTCCAAAAACTCTCAGACATGCTCATCCGCCGATGTCCCGAGTTAGAAGAGCTCACCATCGATGGTGTATCCTCAGTGCCAACCGACATCCACTTCGTGGTCGAAGGCCGGTGGCCGAAATTACGCAAGTTAATGTTGGGCGACGTCTGCATTGATTGGATTCCCAGGCCAATGAATCCCGGCGAGAAGCGTCCGTTCATCGCTTTCCTCGAAGCCCACCCCGATTTAGAAAGCCTGAATCTCTCAAGGCACGCGATCCAGCCTATACACTTCGCCGCCTTGGACCCGAGAAGCCTCGGTTGCGTTACTTCATTTTCGGGCACGCACCAGCAGCTGCAAGCCCTCCCGCATATACATCCCTCATTGAAGTCTGTGACATTCCGAGATGCAGTTGAAACGCGCGAAGTCTCCGCACCGACTGTGGCTGGTCTGTTGCGCGAGCTGACCTCCCTGACGGACCTCAAGATCTCATTCATGCTCCACTCGATGTATGACAGTGGGAACCTGCTCCGGTCACTCATCCAGTCATGTCCGAACCTACGGCATCTGCACTTGACGTGCGGCCACAAGCCTTCCTTCCAACTTGTACGTATACCGTTTACACCTGGAAGGGCATCCGAACTCATCAATGTTTCAGGATGCCTTTGCTAAAACCATCCGCGGGTTCCCCAAACTGCGCACCCTTCACCTTATCATCGTCAAATATCCCGGAGATGAGAACCTCGCTTCCGGCGCCACGCGTATCGCAAAGAGTAATCCGCGCCTACAGAAGTTCTCCCTCACCTTCATTCCCCCAATCTACCCCGTCCCTCTACCATTCGCTCTCCCCTCCCGCCCTTTCCCCTTCCCCGCACGCGCATCAGGATGGTTCGAGCTCTCTTGTGATCAGCACGGCCTACCTCTGAGCCTTTCAGCGCTGGAGCACAAGCGGCGCGTGTGGCCGTGGGGGCTCGGGGTGTCTTCGTCAACGAAGAAGTACGTTAAAGATCTCCGGCCGCTAAACTCGCCCGGACGACGGAAGACAGGTTTGAGGGGGTTGATCAACCTAGTCTTCGAGAAATCGTCGGCAGGGGAGGAGATGCGCATGATTCTGTTCTGCCATTTGCTTGTGTGTTTAGCGATATGGGGTTTTGTGGCCAGCGGCGGGCGCAAGGTACGGATACGACCTGGTACGGGTTTGTGAGGTGGACTCTCTGGATTATTTTATTTTACTATGTGCTGTAGCTTTCGCTCATTCTGTACCAATAGTTCGTTCATGTTGTACCAGTATAATCTCGGAGAATAACTGTAGAGTTCAAGTTGAACTACATACACCCATACTTATACCAGTATAATTTTCTATCACTTTCGATACGATTCTAACATTGGTTTGTGAGCGAGATCGAATACGCTTAAAGATTTTGGTGCTACAGAAGTATTTGAATACAATGCAAACAAATTGACACCCCAGTATGACTCTAAGCGTCTCTCTACTACAGATAAGAACAAGACAGGTAGCATATGTATACCAAAGCAAAAAAAACTGCAGATAGATCGGAAACCCTCTTCAAAAACCACGAACCTCCCGAGATATGTAAAATTAATACCTGGATAATAATAGAATAAAAGGCGACAATATGATTGCATTACGCAATTTTTTATCCATAGTTGAAGATGGTTGGCGATAGTAACACAATTTTGAGTGGGAGAATGAAGATGATGGCGGGGAGACAATCATTAAGCATGATATACGATGTACGGTGATTAAGAATGCAATTAGGACCTGACAACTGGTCAGCGTACGTTCTCGAACAACAGTGCCAGCCCAATGAAGAGGAACGGGATTCTGAAACACGCGACGTGAAGGGAACACGCACATTTTGTACTGGATCTTCTTCTCGTCATCCTCCTTGCCCTCGACGTGGTAAGTGAGCCCGATGTCGAGATCGCGGTTGTTCCTCGCATTCGGGGCACATGTGAGCTTGCCGATGATCTTGTCACCTTGGTCGACGGTAAGAGTATCGGGGGTGTAGAAGACGGTTTGTCTAGCCAGCGAAGAAAGTCAGCAGCTGTGAAGTGTACAGAGGGTAAACAACGACACGTACTTCCAGTGTGTATACTGGGCATGAGGACCAGTGGAGAACTTCACCTTCTTGTGCGTGCACTCGAAGGAGATGTCGAACCAGGCTAGGAATGCGTGGACATCTGCTAGAGTGTTAACACTACAACATAAAATATGGCAGACGAGAGTGACTGACAATCGGTTCGAGTGCAGGCCAGGGAGAAGGAGGCATCGAAGGTGAGGTCTTCTTTTTTAGCGGTGAGGAGATCGATGTGCTAGAAACAATCTATGAGCCACGTTTACGTTGGTATAGATTGCAAAACCCACCTTGATCATGCAAGGGTCGCTGACGACAGCCTTAAGCTCGACAGTGTCAACGAGGGGCTCGCGCAGTGCAATGTCCTTGATACACGAGTAATCGAAGCCGTAGACATTGTCCCAGACTGAACAAAAGCTTTAGATGCAGCCATCGGGGGTGAATTTTAAGCACGCACAGTTAATCTTCTCCTCCTTATAATCCTGATCCTCAATGGCAGCGAGGTATAGCGTGGCGGTATCAGGGAAGATGAGGCCGTCCTTCTTGAGGTATTTGTCGCGCGCAAGCAGGACGGTGTCCAGCATGGACTCGTAGAGGAGGAAGTATCCCATCCACTCAGAGATGATAATGTCGAACTCGGAGAAGGGGAGTTCGGTCTCTTCGAGCTTGCCTTTCACGAGGGTGATCGCTGCATGGGTGTGAGGAGTGGCTGACTGACGATAGATACAAGCGGCCTACTGTCTTTGAAGCCATTGGCCTCAATGATATTTTGCGCCTGATCGATGATGTTGGACATGTCAATCTGCGGATACGAAGAGATCAGATGAGCAGCGAGGATTACCAGCTACGATAAGACGCACCCCGACGACGTGCTTGGCCCCAGCCTTAGCAGCGAACATGGAAAGGATTCCAGTGCCGCATCCAACATCCAGAACCGTCTTCCCTTTGAAGAGGTGGGGGTTGTTGATGATCGCAGCACGGTATGACCCCGTCCTCACGGAGTCCTTCAACATCTCCTCGTGGATACCTGGTTATAGCAGTCAGCCTCAAAGCATCGACGAGCTAATGTAGAGAAATATTCTCGCCGAAATGAGCATAAGAGTCAGCATAGCTAAGAGTGAACAGGTACCGGTCAGACGACTATAGTTTGAAACTGGAAGTTGAGAGTAACGCACTAATCTCTGGAGGTCATATCCAGAGCATCGGGAACAGCGGCATTGCTCGCGGTCGAAGGTCCAGCATTTTCCACGACGGTGTCCATAACTGAGAGAGTTCGATGTGGGAGGAGGAGTGAAGAAGATGAAGATGGTTGAAAACAAAAATTATACTTCAAAGCGGCTGCCTGTTCAAAAAAATTAGCCGGCTGGCTGCCGTGAGCTTTCCCAAAATAGCACGCGCCTCGGGCCACGTGGAAGTGGTCACGTGTAAGCCCAACCTGGCTTCGGGAACTGCCGCAGATTGGCGTGCGGCAGTGCGCCTGCGGAGCGGACGCGATAGCCCAACAGTATTCTCTCTGTCTCCACAAGCGGTACATACCCGGCGCAGCTCACGTATAAGAGGTGAGTGAAAGCGCAGGAGGACATGATAGTTGACCCCGTCAAAGACCAAATGATGGTGAGCATCTTTCCCTTTGTAATGGTCTCTGTCGATACTGAGTAGCCCATCTATAGACAAACGCCCTGGCAGATAGCCCTCCTGCTTATGACTACGCCTCAGAGGCGCGAACTGATAGTACGTGTTCCTCAAGGTTTAATACTGCGCCTTATTTACGGAAATTGCCTACTTTTTGTAGATGCTGCTTACCAGGATAAGAACAAGCTTCAGGCCGCTGGAGGGAAACCTCCTTCGGACCCGGCTCAGTCATTGATGCCATACAGTATCGCAGGACCTTCATATACTACTCAACCTCTTCACACTTCCTCACCAACGGTGTACCAGTACATGAATCCGAGAACAGGACAGAACGTCGCATCGCTACTCCCACCGGACCATCCAGAGATGGTATGTCTACAAGCTGGCATGCATGTGCCAGAGACGAAGTATGGCCTACTAGGTGCGTAAAATCTTCCCTTTCTACTTGAGCGTTTGTCCTAACTCGTTCTGCAGGTGTTCTAGCTGCTATCTTCTGGTTCCCGCTCGGTATTGGGCTCTGTCTCCTTGACCGACGTGTGCGATGCACCCGCTGCGGACTTATGATTGAGAGTGGTATGTGCGGCCCTTGATCACGTACAGGCTTCTGTCTCTATCTTTCGACTTCTTGCTGTACATTTCACGGCCTTCCATGATGGACGTTTTTTATTGCTCTGTAACCTACGTTATTCTTGCTATTATCCAAGGTTGTATTTGGGTTGTATCTATATATCTTTCATTTGATTATATATATCTTCGCAAGACTTTTGAACATGTTACTACTAGTGGTTTATATGATTCTGATGGAGCTATAAACACCTATTGCATCCATCGGTCTGTGTTGTTCGCAGTAAGTATTAGCACCGCATAACCAAGCAGTGCATGACTAACAAGCACAAGTAAAATCCGCAGTAGCTTTCCATCCATCAAAAGACACGTGAGGCAACTTTAGGATTCAGCGCTGTAAAGATGAGGCATCGGCTGACCGGTTAAAATTGCGTGTTCAAGTTGGGCTTAGTCTCCCGTAGTACGACTATAAATACGTGTCTTTTTTGTAAGGAAGGAAGTAGTATCAGGCTTGAGTAGTCACTCACGTGCGATGGTAAACTGTCTAAGGCGTAAGATAATTGAAGGGCCCAAGTTTTAAGAACCATTAAATACGAAATGATTATTTTCCATGGGATACAACCTGAAGATGGTGCATCGCTACTCGGTGCAAGATCTCGATTCCCGAACTGGGACATGGTTGTTTGACCTACAGATCGTTGACAAATAAGTTCAATCTTAACACATGCAAACAAATCACGTGCACGTGCTAAACATTCATTGGTGAACTGCTTGGCAACACTCCTTACACTTGCTACGCTATTCAGGTTATACGAGGCTCCGGATATCATGCAAACTACTATACTGGCGTAAATAAAAGCAAGCCCATTACTTGCGACTTCAATTTGCTCATCCTCCAGCTTCATCATTTATTGAAATACTCCAGGCAACCTTAATATGTATGATTTCGGACTGGACTCGAAGGACTTGGAGGCTGCATCGCCAATAGGTCATGCAGATCTTCCGCATATTCGGCCGCGCTTCTTCGTTCCACCATTAGCAGACAAACCCCAGAACCCGATAATGGATACCTTGAAACTCGCCTCCATCAACACATCTCTTCCTCAGAGACCTATGTTTCCTCCAGAACTAGCCAATCTCGCGACCGATATCAAGGAGGCTCAATATAATGTGCATATATCTAGGGAAATGTTGTGGAAGGATGTGGTGACGCGTAATTTGGGGTCCAAGGTACGTTTATCCGACTCCCACAACCCCCGTTACTGATTAAAATTAACAGAATCAAACACTTTCATGGGACAGACTCCGACCATTTCACTCGTCCAGGGCAATATCAACGCCGTTTCTATCTGAACAGGATAGTCTAGTGTTTGCCTCTGCTCGTTATAAGTGCGTGTTATGCCCTTTCATCCATGCCCTTACAGTCATGTCGTCTTCCATTAGTGTCCTTCCACGCCTCCATGATGCAGCCACCGATATCGCCTACATATCGCAAGAACAGCTTTTATCGTCTCTCAAGATGATGGTTCTGGGGACCTCTTCAACGTTACATATGTGGGATGTGTCATCGGAAAGATTCGTGCAAGTAGGAGCTGGGAATGGCAAACAAGGGTTCTTGCTGGTAGATGGGAAGGATGAAATCATAAGTAGTAGGTGAGCCTTGCTTCCAGCTCTCTTTAAACCATTGCTAAATAATCCCAGTGTGATATCACGCTTCGTTACCATAGGCACTCTTTTACGACGTTTAGAGACGTTCATCTCAACCCTGCGCAGAAAGTGAGCGCTTTTATAATCTATGCTTGCAGACATGTCATCTGCTTGCAGGTCCGCTCTGGAAGGACCTACCATACATGCTTTCGCTCATTCGCTCTCCATGATCCATGGATACATGCGTGAGAAACTTTCCTGGACTGCCAACTCTAGTAACTCGTTGAAGGACGGAGGAATTACTGCCGTATGGATGGAGTATGGCATCTATGAGGACATACTGGTTGCTTTATCAGCTTTCTACGGATGGGTGGGTGATTCGAGGCATCTCGAGTTTATGATCCGAGTTACTTACCGGTCCCACAGAATGAGAATCTCACCCCAGAAAACTATCTGCCGTTTGACTCCTCACCAGTGTCATTACTGTCTGGGATATACGATCATCTCAGCCGGCATTTCGAATGGCAGTCGCCAAGGGTTATCCGTGCCATCTTTGCCTTTATCCTAACTGGTGCCTCCCGCGAGTATTTACAGGAGGTAGCTCATTCCGTAGGGTTTGGAGGGCAACCCTCAAAGAAGCCTTCACATGCTACCGGCGAAAGGCATGACCCGTATTCTCTTGGGGATGAGGAGGAAGAGGAAGAGGAAGACATTTTCGACGCTCTTGAGAAAATCGAGGACACGTTTCCTACTTTGTTCCCTGAAGAGCTCTTGAATACCTTACCCGCCGCCCAGAAATCCCTCGTCCTCCTCCGAGCTGCGCAACCGGACCACCCTTTGCTGAACCTCCATGCCACTCAAGCGACGATCACTTGGCTGTGGCAGAGATCGGCGATCCAGGGGAGTTGGAGTATTGTAACTCCCGAGTCGGATGCTCCTGAAATAGGAGCTTCGACGGAAGATGTGCCACCTTTGGCCTCGCCGAAGATGACATACAAGCCCGAGCTGATTGAGTTTGCGATATTCGACCTGGAACCGGGAGTAACGGCGGGGAACTCGGCATTGAAGGTTAAAGACATGTCAGTAAGCACCCTTCAAACCTTTATCGACGGGTTTCCCGACACACTTCCGTCTATAACCCCAACACTCTCCCATCTGACCTCTCTCGTGTTCGCGGGTCTTATCCGACACGCATCAACGCTATCCTCTGCCCTCCTGTCTCTATTCCTCTCCTCTCCTGGGAATCTGAACTTTCGATCTCACATTGTCCTTCTTCGTTCCTATCTCCTCCTCACCGCCGAGTCGTTCAAGTCACGACTCTCTACTGCGCTCTTCTCAGATGCGGGCGGCTATGAGATTGAGAACAAGGCGCACAGCATGACCATCCGATCTCTTCGGCGGAAAACCAGCAATAAACTAGAAGGGAATAGTCAGCCTTGGGCTGTAGGCCTCGCGCCCAGTCTCCTCGAGCGGGAGACCTGGCCGCCTGTTGGCGCTGATCTCAGCTTCGTCCTTCGAACCGTTATTGTTGACTCGTTTGAGAAGACTAAAGACTGGGATGATGGTGGCTCAGAGGAGGAACAGGTTGTGAAGGAGGCTGGCTGGAGATTAGGTTTTGCTATTCGTGATCTTCCCATCGGGCCGGGACGTGATAAATGGCTCAATCCGCTCTGTAAGCATTTACCTTTTCTCCCTTACTTGGACTCATCATTTTGCTTCATCATCCAGATATTGAGTGAGTGTGCTGATGTATGGCTGCCATGCAATGCGCTGATCAACCGTTCTATTAGAGCTCTGGATTTCCTCTACATGGACTACAAGCCGCCACACCCACTTGAGATCTTGATCACTCCGGAAGTAATGTCGAAGTATCAGAGGATATTCACATTCAACTTGCGCCTTATGAGAGGTAAATAGAATTTCACAAAGCATCAATTCTTGTTGATGACCGTTTTCGGCATGACCTAGTCGAGAATGCTATCAAATCGCTCTACCGAATGACACGGCGAACTGCAAAGCCGCTATTTCCAACTCTAGCGGCTCCAAGGAAGCTTTTACTTCATTTCAGGTTTCTGGCACAAGGATTCGTGTCGTGCCTCTCCCAATATGTTTTTGATACTGCCATCGGTGGCAACTTCGATCTATTTGTGGCTCGTCTGTCCCGCGAGGGTGTGCTCCCTGAAGATGGATCTACTTCCAGCTTCGGTGACGTGTTCGAATTGGCGAGCGCTCACTCAATGTTACTGGACGATATTCTTAGCGCCTGTCTTCTGCGGTCTGGGCAAAAGGGAGTCGGTGAATTGCTACGCCAAGCGCTTGAGCTCATCCTGGAGTTTTGTGTTGTGGCAGGAGAACTCCATAGAGATCGCCTTGAGGAGTATCAAGCTGGACATCGAATCGAGAATATTTTACAGAAATTCCGAGTGAAAATCACCACTTTGGTACGGCTGCATCATCTAGCCGACGATTCAAACTCTAATCCTTATTTCTAGATTAAAGTATTGAAGGGTTTAGTTGACAAAAATTCTTCGTCGTCCAGATGGATTGCAGATCAGATGTCGGGTGGACAGCATGAGCCATTAGGTGGCGCAGAGGCCCTCTATCATCTGCTTGTGCGACTAGATCTCACGGACTACTGGTCTAAAACGAACTAAACACTTGGGATCTCACTATCACTACTCTATTTCCGCCAGATCTCTCAATCACAATTAAGCCGTATGTTCTCCACTTCGCGATCATACAAGTACTAGTGGAACAGAAATTACCGAGACTCAGTCCACTCGACAGTCCCGAAGTCGTCGAAAAATCCCCATTGTTGGTGTGGGTTCAGAACCATGTGAGTATTGAAGGTGTGATTAATTGTTTGACCAGGAGATTCTCTGAAATTAGCTACATGTGTTGTACTTAAAGTGAAGCCTGTGGGTGTGTGCTGTCAGTGCTTAGGTCGGGGAGAGTGCGTACGGCTTCAATTATTACCTAAGGCTCGTTTCTACCTCTCACACCGCGATCTTCACTCAGGTTCCGAAACCGGAGGCCTCAAAAAGCATGCAGAGTTCTTCAACGTTAGAAGTTCGGCCGAGATTTAAATAGCTCAAAGAATACATCATTTATCATAGCGAGGCCGTTAGGCTCTAGCAAATGCTATTGCGGAGGTTGCGTTGATCATCCATATGGACAGTCCGAAAACGGAAATAGGCGCAAACTGTGCTGCCTATACCGACTCGGGACCGAAGCCGACGATGTGCAAGGCCAGCGAAGGCGACCCGATGCCAAGATTTTTATATAACTACTCTATAGGATATAGCAGCACACTCCATGCTGATCATGTCGAGTTGCGAGTTCTCGCTAAGCAAAATCCACCATGCAATGCGCGGTCGATAATTTTAATTGATATAACTAATGATTTCCGAGACGGGGTAGCTTCAGCTTCTGTGCAACACGACAATCCGCTCACTAGTCATTTTGTTTCGTACTCCCTCCGACACGGATGAAGCAGTATAGCGAATATGTTTCTTTCATGCTTGAACTTCTACGTTCCCTGGGCTACCCCGTGCCTCTTTTCCCTTATGCTTCTCGGCATCTAGTTAATTTCATCCTCCCGCGATGGTTCTTCCACATGCACTCTTATATATTTTAGTATTGATTCCTATGGAATGTCCTTTTTGCAGTAAGTGCTCTTCATTTCTATTTCGGTGATGTCAATGTTACTTCGTACATAGATTCCAATTAGGACTTTCTGTCCACACAATCTCATCGCAGTCATTCATCAAGCGCACATAGTCTCTTGACTACATCGAGATGGCTCGTTGAAAGAATCTGCTTTGTGCGAGGTCCATGAAGATCTTCATTTGATCATCTTCGATTTGAGTCTGCGGACCACAACAGCAGGGCGGGTAAGCGCATGCAAGCCTATGCACGTATGCACCGAGTCAACGGAATGAGATGAATGCAGATTTCATAGGTAAAGGCCTCGTCAGTCATAATACCCTACAATACTTTCACCTCTGTCACTCCCGTGGGTCTCGTGACAAGATTTTGATTTAGGCTTGCCTCGCGGCTCCACTCCGGAAGAACATGAAGCTGCAGTCCCAGTCTTCCCGACCGTTCACCCCCAAGGACGCCCAGGGTGAGATTGATACGACTCGGAGCCCACTATTTTTAACTTCCCTCGGAGAGCCGTGGGAGCTACCTACCACGGTCAGGTGCGCCCCCTTCTGTTCTTGAATCCCTTTTGCTCTTTATTTCCTATGTTCCCTGTACTCAGAATTGTCCGGCTCGGCTCTAAAAAGGACTTTATTCTCAGAAAGGTGTTTGGTTGATTTTGACTCACGCAGTTTGTGATTTCGACACTGCAACTCCGCAACACGGAAGAGCGTGAAGAAAGATATCCTTGTTACTGTACTCCGAGTCGGAATTCACCAAGCGCGCCACCATCATATACGAACCCGCTGAAGTGGCGCCGTTACAGTTCCCCACAGGTCGACTTGGGTTGACTCTGCGACGGCATCTTCACGGTGCGACGTCCTCGGAAACTTCTTCCATCCCTGTCCCACTAGATGGCGAGGCTTTTGCACAACAAATAGGATGGTCTTCCCTGTTTGGTAACGAATGCGCAATTATATGCCACGTATACCCTCCTGCCGGCCTGGATCCAGATATAGTTCTAAACCCTCGTTCGTTCTATTGAGAGTCCTCCGACCTTCGGTCACATGCTAACATGCTGCACCCCGATCTCTGTCTGGCACCTGCCCACGATACCATCACGATTCAATCCCGATCGCGTTCGGTGAGTCTAATCCATCTTTTTACCAATAATTAATCGAAGGTAAGTACCGGCGTCTATATAGTCTCGATATCATACTTAACTTCTTGGCTGAAAGCTTCGGACCCCCAGTCTAGCATGCCTACTACGTCGATTTTCTTTGCCTCCACACTTGCTATACTTGCGTTTCTTGCCTCTAGATACTATCGGAGAGTTCCTCATCCTCCCGGACCGCCTGGCTTGCCCGTCCTTGGTGTAGCCAGAGAGCACCCAAAGACACAATTCTGGAAGACTTACGCTGAATGGGGTAGGCTCTACGGTACGTGTTGCTGTTATGTCTGGATGCAAAAATTGTACTGAATTCGATTTGTATTCAAGGCGATGGAGGTCTCATTTCATTTCATGTTCTGGGACGACGCATAGTTGTGATAAATTCAACAGCTGTCGCTGAGGACCTTCTCGCTCGAAGGTCCCTCATTTACTCGGATAGGCCTTTCGTACCGATGGGCAGCGAACTCATGAAACGTCATAAGAACATCTTCCACATGTATGCGCTACTTCTTGTGATAGGGGTTCCATGCAGCTGACGTTAACCATCTAAAGGCCTTATAATGAGCGTTTAAAAAGATACAGAAAGCTACTTCACCAGGGATTTAATATGACAGCTTCTCAGGCCTATTGGGGTGTCCAACAGCGGGAGGCATATACCCTGGTTGCTAACTTATGCAAAACTCCCGACAAGCTTCTCGAACATATTCGAAGGTGATATAAATCCTTCCCTTACTCGTGTGCACATATTTACAACCCTCGAATTTAGGAACTCCGCAGCCGTTATACTTAAAATTGCGTTTGGCTATACAGTAGATGAGAACAACGATCGGTTCATTAACCTCTCAGAAGAAATTCTCAAAATCGCGTCTTGGGCTGGTGCTCCTGGGCGATGGCTAGTTGACTCGTTTCCAATTCGTTAGTAAAGACATACTCTTCGTTATACAGTTTTGACGTCTCGCTTAGTTCGGTTCCTTCCTGACTGGTTTCCTGGCGCTGGATTCAAGAGACAAGCAAAAGCATGGAGTGACTACACTACTAAACTATCTTTAGAACCCCACGAATATGTGAAGACTCAGATGGTAAGTCGCAATATTTATTGCATTTTAGTCAATGCTGATCTAGAGTTTTAATGTGATGGATTCTGCTTGTTAGGCGTCCGGAGTTGCCGAACCCTCATTTACTTCTCGTTTACTGAACGAGGAGGAAACTGATACTAGCGATCCTGACCATGATGATATTGTTCTTCACACTGCTGGCGCAATATATTCCGCAGGCACAGACACAGTGCGTTGGATACTTTCCTTTATGCCATTGGCCTCACATCGATAATGATATGCATAGACCACAGCCGCAATAGAAGTGTTTTTCTTCGCCATGGCAGCATATCCTGAAATACAGAAACGTGCCCAGCAAGAGGTGGACTCTATAGTGACCAAGGAGAGACGTTTGCCGAACTTCCACGATCGTCCAGCCATGCATTACCTTGATTGTCTTATGAAAGAAGTTCTGCGATGGGGTTGTTGCGTTCCATTAGGATTGCCCCATTGCACTTCTGAGGCGGATGTGTATGGGGGCTATTACGTCCCTGCTAAGACCACCGTTATTCCAAATATGTGGGCAATGATGCATGACGAAAACGACTACCCAGAACCTTTCAGATTCAATCCTGATCGTTTTATGAATAATGGAGGATCAATATCGCCACAACGGGATCCGCGCGAGATCATATTCGGCTTTGGCCGCCGTACATGTCCCGGTCAACATGTTGCAGAGTCCTCAATCTTCATTCAAATGTCAACTTCTCTCGCGACATTAGACATCTCCAAAGCCATCGATAAAGATGGGAAAGAGATCAAGTTAGAGGCAATTTTTACGGGCGGACTGGTCAGGTAAGCTGCCACTGTTCGGTATTTTCATCACATTACTCATCTCCTATTTTTATTTTTGAAGTCATCTCAAACCATTTCAGTGTAGCATCACGCCACGCTCAGAGGACGCGTTAGCATTGATACAACATGCAGTTGGTTGAATTTTTATTTCACGTAGTTGAAACTCATTTACTTTATTCATTTTGCTTTGTTCAAATACATACTCCCGTTGTACCATATAATCTTCTTGTCAAATAAAATTATTGGAGATCAATTATAAGGTCAAAGGTTTTCGATGTAAAGGAATACAGTGTGGATATCAACTGTAAAGTTTATGGATCTTCTCTATTTGAACGAGGAGTTGCTCGTAATCATCTTCTTCCTGGTTATTCTCCGCAAAATGTCGCAGCGCATTCTCTATCATTGGCCAGTTGGGTTCGTGTGGACAGATGGAATAGAGATCTACCAATGCAGGGACCCATTTATTAATAAACTCTGGCAGCCATGAACGTCGGGATTCCAAAAGATGACAGAATACACTGAAAAAATCAGATTGGAAGATTGGGTTGAAAAGGTCGATCGATAATGATGTCGAGGGCGTTCGGAAATACAGAGTGGTGCCGCTTTGAATAAAGGCACAAAGTGTACGAAGGCTATCAGTCTGTAGTCGCCCACTGTCGATATCGGTGGTATTTGCGGTGCGCAGGAGCGCACGAACACCTTTGCCATCCAAAAATGCACAGATGGTTGGCATTGTGCAATCAGTCAGAAGCGCCTCGAGGAGTCGCACTGACCAGATGTTAAGACGTAGATGGTCCGAGATGGTCATTGTTTGCAAAATTGCGCGGACGAACAATGGACGTTGCTGAAGAGAGACTGCAGTAGGAGGGAATAATAGCTGCAGAACGTCAGCAAGAACTTCATCGGCGACCAGTCCAGCTCCGACTCGGCCGTCTACATAAAGCTTGGACAGGCTTGATCTGACTGCATTTTTGGATGCAGGTGAAAAACATAGTGCTTCAGAAAACACTGGCGATGCAAGTCGTGACAGCTCGATCGCTACGAAGTCCAGTAGTGAGTTGTCATTGACCCCAAAGTGAGATGGATCATGGGCGATCTTAGAAAGAGGCGAAAGCACCACTGAGCAGTATGCTTCAAGCCGACGTTCGTCACTGCTGTAAGTGGATAGATCGATTTTATCTCCAGTCAATGCATGCAGCGTCAATCCAGCTGCACTTCTAACGTTGGATGCCAACGCATGAGTTGAAAGATTGAGTAGCCGTAATAAGACGGGAATAGCTTTTTCGGTTGTTTCCTGGATGACTGCTGCTGGAAATTCCCAGTGGACAGAGCACTCTAAAAGTGTATCTACTAGCCAGCATTGAGTGGATGATGTCAGTTGCATCTTCCCATCCACGAAGTTCTCCAGATTAGATATAATAGCCCACTGCGCAATGTGGTTCTCTAAGGATATGAGTGCCTGAAGACATGTTGCAAGTGCGACAATATCTGCATTTTCCTTCAGCTTTTGAAGTTGTTTAAGCGGGGCTAGAAATTCCGACGGCCACCAGTGCACGAACGTTCCTTGCGTTAATCTCATCCATGCTCGACAGTATAACGCGGCGCTTTCAGCATCCGCAGGGTACCATATAACATCCGCAGTTCTGTCCTTGTAGAAGCATGATTGGAAGCCTTGTAAGACAAGCGGTATGGCGTTCGCTTCCCGGAGAATATGGTAACATGAGAAATCTCTGGGCAGCCCGCCGATGGCTTTCAGCGCAGCGGAAGCTACGGAGGTATCATTGGATCTGCGGAATAGCCAAATCAATGCACGTGCATCAAGTATGTCGTCTGGATTAATAATCTCCGAATTATAGCTGTATTGACTATTAGAAAGATATTTGGACATGAAAAGAACATGACCCACTTTGCTCTCTGGAGGACGTTATTATTTCCGCTTTCAGCTTCTCGATTCCCCTTTTCCAAATCTCTCCAGACCAAATTGCCTGGTGACCTGATTTGAACTTCACAAGAAATCTCAGAACTGGTCCACCTGCGTAGGTGAGCAGTTATTGGATGTTGGTAAGGACAGCTAGGATATATCATCGGCACCCAAATAGAGGCAAAGTAGAAAGCATATGCAATGGCGATGATCACAAATGTAGTAAGTGCAATCGGAAGGCCGGTCGACCACAGAAGTACTAGAATACCAGCGAAGAACAGTAGCAATGCAGCATGTAACAGCAACGGTAAGGTGTTGATGACTGTGAGCACATGCCAAGTCTCTAACTGCATATATCGAAATTGTCGCTGGCGAGCTCGATGTCTCGGCGACCCAGAAACATCTGGAACATAAATTTGTAGCCAGTGTTTTGAAAGCATGGAAATAAGAGCAGTGGATAGGCTGCAGGACAGAGAAGCGAACCAGAGGCCGTTGACCCACTGTATTTCGGAACTTGTTGCCCCACCTAAATCCAAAGAAAGGGGTTCGATATGGGCTCCGCTCGCATTAGCTTGCAATGAGATTAGCTGGCTTAACAGCTGGTTTGTTAGATCCCCTGCCTGAGGAACCATAAGCTGATACGACTGTATAATGAAAGTTGTTAGGACGGCAGAAAATAAACCGGTCTACAGCCGATATCGCGAAAATGAGAATGTTAGAAGCAAGGAAGATGTATAGATTCCCTCACAAAAACCAATAGAACATCAATGCCTCGGTTGGATGCGTCTGTTAACGACGCATCTGCTCGTGCAGCTTCTTGGTTGTATATTCTCCAAATATTTGAGTATTCAGATGTTTCCTCCTCTGAATCAAGACAGTATAGGGCTGAAATAAAGGAGTTAAATTAGGGAGCATTTTTAAACTAATGGTCGAAAAATAACTCACTGTCGTCCGAACTGAAATCCCCGGTTTTCTCAGAACTCCGGATATGATCACCATCCACATCTACTAATGTCTTGGGAACGTCAGAGAGCTTTTGGTATCGTCACTGATTTCCTTGAAATTACCTCTGCATTGGAATGGTGTCTTTGAACGGGATTGGCTGTCATGAGTAGCAGTCTCTGAGAATTTCAGCTCTGTAGTCGAAATGAAATCAGATTTCGATTAAGATACTTCTTTTTAAGTGCATAGGGAGGTAAGCAAGAGGTAAAGGAGGAGCAAGGAGAAGGAATTAAAAAGAGTGTCTGAGGCATAGCCTTCGGTGTCTGCTCTCACATTTGGCGCTCGTCGACGAAGTACCCACGTCAACGGCGTCGAAGAAATTATGGAATGTGGAATTGATGTGGTAAGGTAGAGGACGCTCATTACCCGCCAACGTCACGTGTGGTTACTTTTTGTGACTGCCACGTCCAAATCCGGACAGGAGGGCTCGGAGAAACAATGGAATTGTATTTCAAAAGAATCGAGGACGATATTGCAAAATCCAGCTCCAAAAAATTATTTAATAATGTGTAAAGAATGCATATGGAAAATTTTAGAGTGAGGGCTTGAGAAGTGAGAGAGAAATAAGGAGTTCTGGGATCCTCTTGTATATTCCGTGGTTCTGAAGAGGTTTCTGCCCTTGCTTTTTTCAGATTATTCAATTTATTGGTCGTAGACCTTCTTCTTTTACCCATGGGAGTAAATTTAAAATGTTTTTTTGGAGTAATATAGAGCTCAAGATGTGTTTATTACTGAGAAACGAGGTTATATGGCATAGACACCTTGTGGCAAACACATTTTCTCTTATTTCTCTTGTCCGAAATTAATGATTCTACAAATAACTATCTAGACCGATCTGTATGATATTTCTGCATAAAATGTTGGAGCTGGATTTCCCCAAATACTCCATAATCTGGTAAAAATAGAGAAAAGCAGGATTTTGAGTGGATTTCGACAGATTTGGTCATGTCACACCCGAGCATGTGACGTTGGCGGGTTATGAGCGTCCTCTACCTCAGGGGAAACTGCGGATGGGCTCGGCAACGACGGCAGGAATGTACACATCGGAGAAACCGAATCGAACTCAGAAACTTCTTAAGTAGCTTCAGGCCTCAGGCTTCGGTTTGCTTCGAAGAAGTCTGGCATGAACAGTGCATTGTGCATTGAAATGTTACTAGTAATTTATTAGCTTACATGATTATCTTGACTCTTATGTAATAATATATTCAGAAATTTTCACTCGCTCGGTTGGATTTTTTATTGATTTTTGAAAGTTTTTAGAGTTCAGCCCCAGGACAAGCTTAATGATTCTATTTGCCTATAATTCTTACAAGTACTAGCCATTATTTCCATTCCCCGTCCCTCTTTTACCGGAATATCTCACAAAATAACCAGAAGACTTTCGTTCAAGTTCTCAATAAGATTAATTTGCGTATTGTCGCTGGTATATAGCCAATAACCGGGCTGTCTTCAGAGTACTTATTTAGGGGCTGTGCTACGGCACAAGATGGCTGTTTTAAACCAAGTCGCTTGGCAATGTTTTGAACGTTTGAACCATATAAAACCGCAGAACATAAGAGAATAAACACAAGCGCTTTTGTTTAAATTTCCAGCTCGTGAAAGCCGTGACAAATGGGATCTTGACCAGTGTCAGAACAATGCCATGGCGCTAAAATAAGAAGCGTTACGATTATCATAGTGATTAAACGGCAGAAGAACATTACTTTGGCGGACTTGCTATCCCATCAATGACATTCAGCGGGCTAGAAGTGACGAAGAAAGAATAACGTCCGAGCTCCTTGCAAGTTTTGGCCAGATCTTCCAGCTCAAATAATTCCCCGATTGGCGTCTTATGATGTACAATGAGACGAGGACTCAAACAAGATAATCTGACACGTACACCCCATAAAGCAAGGAGATAATCGTGAAGGCTCCACTCTTGTGTACCAGGGCGAACTTCAAATGCAGGAGCATCACAGGCTACAGCTGCGAAGTGATGGTTCCTAAAAGCTCATCCTCAATTTTACTACCCGAGTGCATTTACTCAATCTTTAAGAATACTCACCATAGCCACTCCACCTCTTCTGTGCCTTGTTTCACTCCCACTGCTCTTGTCGGTCCACTAAATACTTTCGCTCTATCATTTTGCGTGGCGTTATTGTACCAATGGATATATCCCATTCGTACAAAAAGAATATCTCCTTGCTCTAAAGTTGTTCCCTGCGCTTTGGCACATGCATCGAGAGCCGCAGCTGTAATTTGATGCTGGTCGACTGGGCTGAAGCTGATACCGACAGATTCTGCGTAGGAAAAATAGTCAAGAAGAACACCGCGGCCAGCAATCTTCCCCTGGAACTCTGTAGAATAATTTATCGCAATGCTGGACGAAAATACTAATTTCATTGCTTACTGTGGATACAGTTCCTTAGTGATGAATGGCCAGCAATCGCCCCGCCTTGGTTCCCGTTATCTCTATGACCACTATGACCAAGCTGGTGTTCTTTCACGCCGTTGTAAAATTCACCTAACATACGTCCGATTTAAATCAAGTATTCAAAACTTTTTCGAAGTGTAAGAACTGCTCACCAGTTTTATAATACGCCCAATGTCTCAACCCATCCCATTGCGACCCACTCTGCGTATTCATCCTAATCTCATCATCCAGAACAACTTTATCTTCAGCCGCTCCTGCCCACTTGAACACTCTGTGCTCAAAGCCCATACGCCCGTTCAAACCTTCAGGGGAGGGATTTTGCAATGCCCAGTTAAGGCTTACAACTTTGCCGCATTGGATTTCTGTCTTCGCGGCGTTGAGGATGCGGTGAGGGGTTAGGAGATTAAGAGCGCCGAGCTCGTCGTGCTCGGACGGCTGGGCTTTCGAGATATGTTCATAGAAGCCCCAAATGGCCCCTGATGCGTAGATATTTGGTGAGAATATTTTCCTGAATTTGCAATGACTACTTACCTGGAGGGTCGCCTTTTCGGAAAGGTAACGAAGATAAGGGAGGGAACTGAACGTCGTCAAAAGGTGACTCTGCTGCCATATCACTGTTAACTGAAGGGAGATATGCACGGTGGGAGGATAGAACGAAGGCGTATTCAGCCTCATAAGATGCAATGGAGCGTCAATAAATATGGTCTTCTTTTCTCACCGCTCAATTCTCAGAGATCTTATTAAGTATATTCTATTTCGAGCTCCCTTATTGGTTGTCTGGTTTCTTTACTTCAGGTTCTACACCACCCAACCTACATGAAAGATGCGACTGAGCCATTTGATTTCCAGAAATCTCATAGATAAGACACACCATCTATAAACAACTCTCGAATCTCTATCTCTGCATCTCGGATCCTCACTCGCAGAAGTATACGCTTGTAATCCTGCCTCCGCCAAAACAAGCTTCGCGCCTACCTCCTTCGCAGCCTCCACAGCCAGCCCCATATCCTTCTTCATCAGCTGCACCTATTCAAATAGAAAAAATAACCACGCACTCTCCTTTTAAAAACCAAAATAGTAGACATTAAAAACATCCACGAACTTTAAACCCGCCCTCATACCCCTTACTCGTAACGGCCCCGGGACACACCCCGGGCACGGGATTAACAGTCTCATTCACCCAGCTTGCCCCGCTACTCGTCTGGAAGCACTTGCTCAATGCCCTGGGCTCCACCCCAAGCCGAATGCCGAGGTTCATCGCCTCCGCCGTGGCAAGCGCAATCAGCCCACTCAGGTAGTTGTTGCTCAGCTTCGCCGCGAGACCAAGAGTGGGCCCGCCCATTGGGTGGATGTGCGTGCCCATGGTGGAGAGGATGGTTTGCAGGGCGGGGTAGGAGGGGGAGGTCGGGGGGCAGCCAAGCATGAAGGTTAGTTTGCCGGAGGAGGCGCCGGGGGTACCGCCTGAGACTGGAGCGTCGAAGAAGAGTGGTGGGTGGGTGGGTCGGGAGAAGGAGGAGGAGGAAACGGCGGCATTAATTTGGAGGGAGGTGGCGATGTCGATTGTTGAGCTGGAGAATGAATGAGCGCATTTGGGATTTAGAATTTTAAGGTCAAAAGTGCAGAACCAAACTTACCAGTCAACGAAAATCTTTCCAGATGTATCCCCACAAGCTAGCAGACCTGTATCTGGCGTAAGATACACATCCCTCACATGCGATCCTAACTCCCCATTTCAAAAAATCCGAGTCACTATGTATCATTTCGAAAATCCTCACCTTCCGGTACGATAGTAATAACAAATTCCTATGCCGCCCACACCCAAGTTCAGTGAAACCAACAAAAAAAAATCAACCCCGAAACTCACACATTTCTCCGCGACCTCCCTCGCACACCCAGCCACCTCCACATCCCCGCTCCCCACCTCATCCACGAATCTCCTCAAGGCCGCCGGATCGACATCGTACACCACCATCCTCGTCCGAGTCGGCGCCTTTTCCCACAGGTTCTTCGCCATGGGGAAACCCATCGCGCCGAGGCCTATGAAGCCGAATTGAGTGGGAACGGCGAGAGCGGAGGATGAGGAAGACATTCGGTAGCTGTGTATGGATGAGAGGATTGGAAGGGGGCAATAATGAATTATTCGAGTTAAGGATAAGGTGCGTATGTAAGATGGAGGAAGAGGGTTGTGATGACAATAAATTTCTGTCATCATCAGAAGTGGTGTGTGAGGGGATATATTAGCGTGTGGGTATGATAAATTTCGAGCATGAGAGAGCGAGACACGGGACCTGCCCGGTGACGAGAGCACAAAAAGTTATCTTTTGGGCGAAAGAATAAATGCTGCAAACAAACTTTCCACCTTACGCGTTGCCGAGAGTGCAAACACTTCATTCGAACGTAAAGCCAGAGAAAAGAATTGCTGAAGGCCAAGTATTCACTGACTTGAAGCCAGCTTGAAGCTTTCAAGAACTAAAAATATCGTGGAGGCGAAGGACACGAAACCGGGAATCCGGCCCGGACATGGGATACACCCGCTTTTGGTGCATGATATTCCACACGCGGACTAAGGCATCCCGCTCGCTCCTCCGGCAAGGCCTCTCGGCTCTCTCACTCTCAAGAAACGCTCGCTCTCAGGACAGTCTTTCTCTTCTTCTTGTTCGACCACGTAACGTGAAACTGCGAACAGAGCCCGTTAGCTTAACAGAACCCGCTTCCCTATAATCGCCACCAAAAGCAAGCAGAGAGGAACTGAAAGATGCCAGAAGAGAGATCGAACGAGAGTGCACGCCGGGAGCTGTATGATGCTGGGATCCAAATGCGGAGGAAGGTCATGGTGAGCTCTTAGCTGCTCGGACAGGAATTTGGGTGAACTTCAACTTCCGGAGGAATAGGGCGATGCGTATGTCGATAACCAGCTAAAACAGGTAGGAGCACTTACGATAGATAGAACCGAAGTGAAGCTGATATGAATTTTCTGGGGAGTGAAGGGCGTCTCGGAATTCATGAGGCCCATGCAGGAGCTCGCTACCGAGGTGAGAAGTATGCGAAATCTACGCTGAAGAATCATAGAATTGAGCATTGGATTTTATGACACCAGGCAGCGTGGGGCACGATATGGACGCGACCCGGGCTCGAGCTGAAGCAGCGTAGCCTAATTGTAATTGCACTCCTTGCCGCGCAGGGGAAGGAAGCCGAGGTGCGTCTCTTCCTTTCCCATGCAGATGTTCCCGAATCCAGTCACTGACATCCGGTGGTACTTGTCCAGCTCACAGGGCACATCCGCGGCGCGGTGAACAACGGCGCGTCGGAGCTCGAGATCCGGGAGACCCTGCTGCAGACGGCGACGTACAGTGGGATACCGACGGGGATGCTGACCTTCCGGATAGCGGATGCAGCGATTAAGACACTGAAGGAGGAGGGAAAGCTGCCGAAGTAGCGAATGGTAGATGATAGCAGTGTATTTCGTGGATTTGGATAGTTGGTGACAGATGTATAATTATAATTTATTTGGATGAAGTACTAGATGGCGAGAGGAAGCCTTCGCAGATAGAGATCTCCATCGTGTCGCGCTAGAAGACAGCAGAAAATGCGGGTCCTCACAGCCTAGAGACTGCGTATTCGTAGGGTATTTGCCTTGGCCAGGGAGGTTCTAGTGGACACCGAACGAGGCGAAGATCCGGGAAGCACAGGATCCGGCAGGCGTACGCAAAATTAGCATCCGCCTTGAAAATAATTATCCCACCGCACAGCATGGCACAGATGAACCTGTTACCGTGGACCCTGGACGTGCTGCGAGCAGCTGCGCACGAAGTATAGTTTGCAAATCCTGAGGATGAAGGATGCACCGCCATTCAGCGTGTACAGCCCTGTTCGTTATCTATCTTCCGCATTGGTATGTGAGCCTGCGTGCAGAGTTTCTGTGGCCTCTGGAGGATAGATTCGTTGCTAGTGGAGGACTTTGAGGGGTATGATGCAAGACAACGAGGCACACAGGACCCATCAGGCTCCAATTTGCACCAAGAACAGGTGGGACCTGGGGAAGAGTGACGAAGTGCACGGAGAAAAGGAGGAGAGGCGTGTGACGTAATGTGACGGGCTACGTCATGCTAAATATTTCCCGTGTTACATTTGGGTTGGTATAAATTGGAGCCTGCGGAGCGCATCTTGTCCGCATTCAATTCCACACCACCACCCCCGCCTTTCACGACACCCAACGCCCTCTGCTCGTCGCCATGGCCGCATCCGCCGCATTACCGGGCCTCTTCCTTTGCTTCGCAGCGATGGTGCTGCTCATCTTCGTCTCCGTCTCCTCGCCCACGTGGGATAAGATATCGTTCCTCAACGTGGGGGGCGGCGCGAATACGAATGCTGGCGGGATAGTGCACTACGGCGTGTTTGGCTTCACGGGGAGCCAGACAGGCATTGGTTACGACTTCACGTATGTCTCTCCTCGTTCTCTGCGCGATGTTGGTTCGAGTTGCTGATCGACGATATTGTACCCTATTTTCAGTGATGCGCGTGTGAACACTACTACACTACACAACCTCACCAAGACTCTTATCCTTCACCCAATCGGTAAGCCACCCTACCCGCATCCTACCCGCACTCGTACTTATCTATCTCTTTTCCAGCCGCCGGCCTCGCAGGCCTCGCCTTCCTCTTCGGCGTCTGCGGTGCCTCTTACCACCGCGCCGGGACCATCTTTATGAGCCTCCTCTCCGGCCTTGCGACCATCGCGACCCTCCTCGCGTTCATCATCGACATGGCCCTCTTCGGCATCGCGCGCCACCGCTACCGCGAGGACAACATCCCCGCCCAGTACGGCAATGCGAACTGGCTCACCCTCGGCGCACTCATTGCGCTCCTCATGGGCTTCTGCGCCAGCGCGTGTGGTGTGTTCGGGCGGTATAGGCGGAACAGGACGGCGTACTAGACGCCTGTGCCCGTAGATTTTCTTTCCCTCACAACCACACCCACCTCCGACACTCCGCCTCATGATCGAAGTATCATATCATGCACCCCCTTTAATGATGCCTGAGTTCGTTCTTCTAATGCTCACGGACACTTATACGACTCCTACCCCCCATCCCCACCCTCATCCCACACCGATTTAAAAACGGGATCATTGTATATTATTTGATGACGAACTCTCCTGTATTGTATTACTTTAGCTATTCTACATATGCAACCCAATGTCACGACTATTTCCAACCATAATCTTATACCTGCTATCTGTAATGTGAGGCATCGCACTGAATTCCTAATTTCCGATTCAAAATGCAGATTGTATCCTTAACGAAAGCCCCAACATACATCTTCAACGAAAGTCACAACTCCCCTAGTCCTGCGATCAATTCAAAATCTTCGAGAACGGCATCTCCTCCGTCGGCTGCAGCCAGTTCTTCTCATCATACACCGCCGGCGGCGCGCTCTCTACCATATGGAACGTATACGCAAAGCGCGTGTTCGGGGATGTATTCCGCTCCGACTTGTGCAGCACCGCACCGTGGATCAGCACCAGGGCACCTAGACGTACCATTCATCAGCATTCACAACTACAACCCTACACCACACGAAAAAGAAGACGCACCAGGCTCACAGCACTCCATAACCCACTCTCTCCCCTTCCTTTCCCTCTCCAGAATCTCCTTTTCCTCCTCCACAGGCACCAGCTGGTCAAATCCCATCCCCCCGCTCGGGAGGCGCACGAAGCGCTTTGTGATGGGCGCGGAGGTGTGCGAGCCGGGGAGGAAGGAGAGCGCGCCGTTGGCGGGGGTGCAGCGTTCGAGGGGAATCCAGAAACCGAGGGCGGAGGGGGGGGAGGTGTACTGTGTTTTGGGGGGAGGGTTAGGATAGGGGGGAAAGGAGGGAGGAGGAGAAGAGACTTACGAGGAATGTCCTAGAGGAGAGGGTGTTGAAATGGTGCTACGTTGTGTGAGAAGAGAAAAGACGTACGAGTCGTTATGTTCTGGCACTGTATGGGATCACGTCAATGAGATTGATAATAGGCGCACCTTCGCCTCCGATCTGGGTTTGCTTGGTTATAACCATACTTTGCAACGCTGTATGTAACGGGACGAGGGGTCAGTATCACATAACACGCGTCAAACGGACCAAAAGGCAGAAGTAAAAGTGCATCAAAGTTCGTGCAGTCGACAGACGGTTAGCCTCGACGAACATGCCAGCAAAAGGCACAATGAGGGCAGAAAGCAGAACTGCAAATAATTGGAGGAGAACCCACCAACAGGATCTTTATGGAACTTCAGATCCCTCACAAGCTGTCGCAGGCGTTCGTTCTGGAGCGTCACTTTGCGGAAGGCGGGGTCGAGTTCGTGTAGGCCTTATCGTCCAGTTGCGTCAGCAAGAGATACAGAATTCCAATAATTGCCAGTGATACTCACCGTGCCCGATCTTGTTCACGGCCTTCTCTTTCGGTCTCGTGAGCTTCCCCTGCGCGTCGACAGCGTCTTCTTCCAGGAAGTATCGGCTGCATTTGCCATTGATGAGACATTACAGGGAAGATAGGGAGAGGGAAGACGGACATCTTATCGCCCGAGTTCAGGAAGTAGTCATCCCCGACGTGGTTGTCGTCGCCTATGGTAAACTTTGTCTGTGCGCCAAGAAAGGTGTATTCAGAATCAGTGCTACTGATAAGAAGGCAGGACTGAATGAAAACGCACGCGCGGATGGCCATCGATATCGAACTCCTCCAACAGCTTCTTCGCGCGGGAAAGAAGGGTGCTGCTCTCCTCTTGCGAGATGAAGTCGGGGATGACGAGATACCTGCAAGTAGCGGCACGTAAATACCTTCATAAAGCCCTGGAAAAGATGTGATGATGGCACGCACCCATTCCTATGAAACTGCAGCCCATCCAAAAGTCACCGTCAACATCTACCTGAACGCCAGAGACGAAGGATGGGTGCAGACGCGCCTGGTCGATCTGTGCTTGCGTGAGGTATTCGTATTCGGGCATGGTAGTAGTATTGGAGAGAGCGGATAGTGTTATATTGGGCAGATAAGTAGTAAAGTAAGTTAAATGGCCCGGGATAGCGGCAATAACTTGGTAATTGTTGATGATAACGGTTTGTGAGATAGCGCGCCTGGTGCCGAGACCAGAGTGCGAGAAGAGCTGCGGTGTTGGCGGGCCGGAAATGCCCAGAAGGTCAGTGTTATTATGGAGGTTATCTAAGCGAACAGTGTTGAAGCAGCATGGCGCAGTGGTAGCGCGCGGGGCCCATATATCATCCTGTGTGTTGTTTACCCCGAGGTCACTTGATCGAAACAAGTTGCTGCTAAGTGAATTGCGATGGATATTTACTAGTATCCATTGTAATTCGCTAGTTTTTTGCCTATCCGTCGTCTTTTCTCTGTTAAAATGAAAGTGCATGCCTCGTAGTCGATCACAAAGCAGTGGATTCGCGTTTGACCTCGGTGAGCTCGAGAGGCAAACGGATGAGTACATATAACAATTGTAAACTGCTTATATAGTAGAAGATCTGAAACAAATATGCAAAATAGGATAAAGCCACAGAAATGTAAACTAAAATGAAATGCAAAATGCAGTGCATTGCGAAACGCTCGCAAACGAGCGCCCATTATTCCAACATTCTCCCTGTAAATTTATGTCAAGCTTACAGTACCTCGAGTTGGATAATTTATCAACAAGAATACCTGGATTAGGTTTATTAAGCATATTAGCAAGCACTCCAAGGACTCTCCGCACAGTCTATCTACATCAATGGGTGATTTTCTTTCCACTGGTTCCTCTTTGTCGGGAATGAGAGAGCGCAAATTTTCATCGCTGAGTTTGCTCATTATAACCGCATACTTTTCCACTACACCATCCGTCGTGGCCGTTCTTCAGAGTTGTCAGGTGCCATATCTCATAAACTCGAATTCTTTCTTTGTCGGACGGTGTAAATATCCCGACTTGAGTACGGCGGAAACTCAAACATAAGTACATGAAATGACAAATATTCTTCGGATCTTGAATTCAATTACTTCTAAAAAAAAATTGAACAGGATATTATTGGTATCAAGAACGTCTTCAGTCGACCGCAGGATCCTGGATCCTTAATGTTTGCCTCGCTACTGCCAGACTCGACACGAAATTTCTCCAAACATATTCAGGGAATCGGAGCTGAGGCCAATGCGGGGGAGTGCCTTATATAGCCTGGTCCAGACATCCCACGAAAGAGCATAACGAGTTGAAGGTATCGTATAAATGGCTTGATACCGCTGCAGATTTTGATATATGTAGAAACACTGTGGGACGAGTCACGATGTTGTCCCACATCCCCTCGATAATTTGTCTTGCGTGATCTTGATTATAGCTGTCTGGTTCGTACCCGCGCAGCCAGTTTTCTTGAGATGTGAAGAATCGCTGCCACGAACGACATAAATGCTGAGAAGGATTATGTTCCTTAAGGAGTGTTACGAAAAGTACCCATGGGGCCTGGATGCTGAACGAATCAACTGCGTCATGGACCAGATTTGTGCCTTTGTTGAAAGACTTCGTGATGCAGTCTAGCAACTGCAACCTCAGTTCTATTTGATAATAATACTAGTCACAGATGAGCAACTTATCAATACGAGAAATAGCGTACCCTCTGGAATGTCAACGTCTTCAGGTGACCATAATGGAGGTATGTTTGACCAATAATAAAGCGCGCGGCCGGGGTACATGTTCTTTACGTACGTGCTGTGTACTCGGACATTTTTAAGCCTAACGTAGAGTTCCAGGCGAAGCAGCATAAGCGAGCTTTGGCGCCAGTATTTCTCCGCAAGAAATTCATCCAGCGAACGAGCGAGTAAAATATCCAATATGGCGTCTTTTCCCATTGTCTGTACGCTGCTAAGCCCTAAAGCTGCACCAGCCGCAGAGATGTCCTCCAGTTCTTTAAGACAGTGGTATATCGCAAATAGGCTGTCAAGGCTCTGCTTGAATCTCAGTCCAGACCAAGCAACTGCGCGAGCAAGGTCACGAGAGGCGTGTGTGCTCTCTCTGACTTGCTGCGATACCAAGTCGAAGCCGAACCAGCCTAATTTGGATCTCTTCACGAGCCAGAGCGATAAAGGGGTTTCATGGAAGCAGCCTGCTCTATGTATGAGGGAGTAGATGGAGAGTCCCAAGCGATAGAATGCCCACGACTGAGGGGATTTATACGGACATTGATCCGCCACGCCCATCTTACCAGCGTGGATGATAACCTGCACAGTGGGAAATACCGTTGTCGCAACAATGAACAGTGCTACAAGCCCAACCAACACCGCTATGACAATCGCCACCGTCGCGTTCAGCGCCCTCAGCAGCTCCAGGACCCCAGCGAGGAAGAGAATCAGCGCCGTTTGCAGGAGGAGCGGGAGCACGTCGAGGATGGTGAGGACGTGCCATTTGATGAGGCCGTCGTGCCGCATTTGGCGGAGGGCCAGCGCGTCTTTGGTGGGGAGTCTATCGTATCGCCGGAACTCGCGCAGCCATTGGAGGCAGAGAATACCGATGAGGACGACGGTTAGAGCGAGGATAAGGCTGATGAACCAGAAGATGTTGACACGTACTGCACTACCAGAAGGAGGGGTAGTGACGAAGTTGGATGATGCGGAAGGAGGAAGGGTGACGTTCTGGTTGTTGGAAATCGCAAGCTGGGCAAGGATCTCTGCTAGTAACTGCATAGAGGCATCAGGTGGATCCTCTTGCAGTAGCTTGTATGAATCAACGGCAAATGTAGTTACAACTGCTGAGAACAGTCCAGCCTTGAAATATTGAACTCAATAAATACTAAAGTGGATTTAAGTTGAGATCTTACGAAGATCAGCAGGTTTTGCACCTCCTCTGTCCGATCCTCGTATAATGACTTATCGCTTTCCTTCGTCATCATAAGACACTTTTCCCATGGATCACCGTCTTTGGGTAGTGGATAGTGATATGGTTCTCCGCAGCGCCATGGCTTTTCCTGTCGAGCAGTTACGAAAGCTCTTGTTCTAGTAACAAGGTTCTGCTCACTTCGTCTTCTGTGTGTGGGATTGATGAATGTACGGGATTGACATTCATCTTAGGTTCATCATTGGATGAAGTATCAGTAGCTGATAGGTCCGACTTCGAAGGACCCGAATGTTCTCTCTGTTAATTGAACGGTGGAACATGAGCGAGATAAATTAATCCAGTCACATACGATAACTTACGGTTTCCTGATAGACATATATAGGTTTCTGCATGCCTGGGCTGACAATCGATGGTTGAAAGTCTTCATGTAAGTCTCCGAATCCCATCTCCAGCGAGGGCATCTTGGGTATTATCCTCAAGAGTTAAACAGCAAGAATAGAAAGACAGAAACGTGCTCTTGTTTGAGAACGCCGTCCGTAAACCAGAGAGTGCTGTTGAATCTTACCGATGACTAGAAAGGGCTTCGAGATAGACGCCATCATGTCAGGCAAGTTAGAAGCCTGGGCAGAGAGCGCTTCAATAAAAATAGATGAACACTTCTTGTCCGTTGGAGTTGAGACTTTTTCGCACAGAGAGCATATCGCCAGATTTCGGGTATACAGAAATTATATGGCTCAGACTAAGTATACCATGGCCCATGGAAGTTGCAGTTAGAAGATGAAAAGAGCTAGTAAAATCTCGACTCTGCTTTAGTCCTCGTCACGGAGAAGTGACGTCACATGTGCAAAACATTTGCTGCGATGCCATGTCCCGGCAGTCGCGTCCTTACTACATAGACAGTATCTCCTACAAAACCGCACAAGCTTCTGCTATTCCTTCTTCTAACACCCTGAACACCCCCCCTTGAAAAGTCTGCCAATATACGGGATCGCTCCTCGAATATCGCTACCCTTCGCTCATATCTTGACAAGCGGATCCATCCACAATGTACAATGCGTTCAAGAAAGTCCAGGACAGGTTCTTCAGGTAGCACTCCCGACGCTAGCCAAGATGCACCCCCAGGGCGCGAAAAACGCTTGAATGTCAATGTCTCAAAGCCCATAATGACCCCCGCAGCACCAGGTCTTCGACCAAAGCTCGCGAAGCAACCACCAGAGGAACACGGGTAGAGGCGTTGCAGGAAGTGCCTTTCCGCATGTCATTGGAGAGACACTTGGCTTTGAGTAAAAAGAGTATATAAATATTGTCTCCGACAAGATGGCAATAGGAAAAAGCATTGGAAGCGATGGGGTCCTTACCTCAGTGATAGGCAATGGACGAATGCTCTGAAGTCATTAGTAATCGTCTAGGACCAAATTTACGACCTCTATCTTGAAAGTATACGAGGAATAATCAGCGGGTGGACATGCCTACCTCTTGAAATCGTCGACCACGCCCTCGCAAAGAAGTAAATCTACCTTCTGACACGAGAATCGTACATCAAGCCCGACGGCTAGATCCCCGCATACGAATGGAACTTCAGTGACGTCAACCCGCCCGCTCACACCTGGTTTGTCCCTCCCAAGCCTTATACCCTGAATGGTGGTGCTGATGACCTGCTGTCTCCCTAAGGGCCACGTTCCGTGTCTTCAAGATCGAGCGGAAGCTCCATGGAAGGGATTCTTGGAGAGGGTGTTCCAAAAGCTGCTACTGAACTTAACCTGGTAGGCACTGCATCTCCGATCCAGTTGCTGGAGATAGTTTATTAACATCCTCGCAGGTGGGTAAACTGAAAGGACTAGGGTGGTAACAACGTCCCCGAGGGGGGGTTCCTCGGCCTAGATAATATTGGAGCTTTCAACCGCTCGGAACCGTTGCCAACTGGCGGAACTCTGCGCCAAGCTGACGGCACTACGTGGATGGCATTCTACTACCTGAATATGTGAGTGAATCCATTTGTAGCTGTGAGTTTTCGACGACCTCATGAATCCTCTTTCTCAGGTTGAATGTGGCGCTTGAATTGGCGAAGCACAATCCGTGTACGAGGACATCGCTTCCAAATTCTTCGAGGTGAATAGTTTATCCCATCCTATATTTACTAGTAACTATTGCTCACGCATCTGGTGTTGCAGCACTTCATCTTCATCACGGATGCAGTGTCCTATAGGGAGGACACTGGCGATAACGAAGTTAGCCTGTGGAACGAGTATGACGGCATGTATCGCTACGCTATCGAGTTTGGGTCCGGAACATGATGCGCTTACCCGTGCGCAGTCTCGTGGGGCTCATTCCCCTGTACCGGACTCTCGTCCTGGAGCCCTCCGTCATCGATCGCCTGCATGTTTTCAAGAGATGGATGGAATGGTTTATTAATAACCGGCCAGAAGTGTCTACGAGAAACATGGCTAATATGAAAGGTGCGGTTTGAACTTCTTGAACTATTCACTCATTGGACCGATCGACTTGTACTTTTAGCTGGTGGCAAAGTGCAGTAGCGACTCTTGGCATTGGCCAGCAAGGAGAGGCCTGTGAAGATTCTGCGGAAGATGCTCGACGAGAATGAGTTCCTCAGTGAACATGGGATTAGATCGTGAGTACCTGCCTCTTTGTCCGGCAAAAGTGTGATACTTAATCATGCTCGTGGCCTATTAAGGCTTCACAAGGAGCATCCTCGCGGCATGGATGTACACGGGCAGCGCTACGAGGTCCCCTATTGGCCAGGCGACTCGAAGTCTGGCGTGTTTGGTGGGAATTTGAATTGAAGAGGCCCAACCCATACACTATCTATTTTCGGCACATAGTAATTATACTACTCAATTCACATGGTATAGTGCTCGCCACTAATTTCTTGCTTAGCGAAAGCCTGCAACACTTATACCAGTGCTATGGCAACGATCTCCAGGCCAGTGTTATTTTGCTTGTGAGCACACTGCATTTCTCATGCGCGGTGATCCTCGATACAGGTTAAGTGTCCTACCGGAAGTGGCGACTACATGAACATAGTCGGGATCGCCGAAGCAATTTTGCATCGGATCATACATCTCTTTGACGCGACATGGAAGGCAGAAGAGCAACCAATGGCGGTAATGCTAAGCTGGGCTTTGATCCGCATTTCCGTAACTAAGTTTGGTTCTACGAGGTCATTTGTGTTTCCTATGTTCGCTCGACTCCCGCTGATCCGCCCTATTACAGATCTTCCACACTGACAATGAAAAGAGCCTCGGTGCCTCTCGGTGCCTCTTATCAGACCGGATGGTCTGGTCCCGTGGCTTGCCACGTTCTTCAGAGAGTTAGTAGCTATCGCCTGCCAAAGACCCCAAGGAGTACATATGCCGTTCGTCTTTTTCAATTCAAGAACCAACTTCACTTCTTTTCGTTACAGCTCCTCGAAGTGTCTTGAAATTTATTTCGACGTTAGTGACTCTTTTCATGTTACTCGCCCTAAGTCGGATCTCCTTGATACTTTTCAGGAAACCTGAATCACTCGGAATTTGGGGGACGATGCACGGCCTGCCTACAGCGAATTAATTGGTTTTGACCTCAACATCCTCGGAGACGTCTCGCCGGAGGTGCCGTAAAGGCGTACTGACAATGTTTCTTTTAACTTGTTGATCTACCTATATTCTTTTCCGTGGACTTCCTGTTGAGAAGCTTGTACAGTATAAATAAATAACAGCGGAAAAACCGACTTGCATATGCAGGTGTAGAATGGATAGATATAAATAAAGCTTCGTTATTCATGTATACACACTATGGGAAATTCAATCACATTTTAACTTACCCCTCGATTGCACCTATTCTTACATATGCTGCTGGTTTCTCCAAGCCTCAGCATCGATTTATATCTGGTTCAAGTTGACAATGTTGGAAGATCCGAGCTCAATAGCGGTCCGCGAGTGACTCCCCGGCCCGGCCAGATATACCCACTACTCACGCGTTGAACTTTATTTTTCCGATACCTTAACTTGAACTTGCCGCACGTACGACACGCACGCCAGCTGTATGTCCACCGTCAAGTTTCCTTCCTACCAAATGCCAGAAGCGATGGGTTGTTTTCGACGTGGATGATCCGCCTGGGTTTGGCTATACGGAGTATTCAGTACAGGTCACTGCCATGAAAGTAGCTGCGTGGCACCGGACGTGCCACTGTATGTCGAATCACGTTGAAGAGCATCCGACAACTATCCAGATCCATCTTCTGCTTTCTCAAAGGCGGCATGAAATGTTCTGGAAACTGTACCACAAGGGACTATGACAAGCATGAGTCTTGTGATGTATTTTTAGCCTTGTAGGAGGGCACATCGCTGCGTGTTTGGGGCTTGCCTCCCGAGCATCGGTCCTTGGTCTCGGGGAAGAAATTGCCTTGTATTTGAGTTTTATGAACCTGCAACTTAAGCGTCTTGGATACTCCTTCGTTCAACGTGGATTTTGCAGCATTTTCCTAAGTGATGTGCGCTGTGGAGCCCTGAAGGCTTAATTTTGTCTTTCTCCTCTCACCACGCTTTTAGGTCCCTCCCTTCACGGTCCGTCTCAAGCGTGTGACACGAGTATAAGATGTGAATTCGACGCTGCTGATCTATGACACCTTCAAGCTTAGAAAATGCTGCGCATTCTAACACTTTTATCCCTCACGGCCTATAGTCTCTCTCAAGGGTGCACTGGCACGATTAGTTCGCTAGATGGTAACTTCTCTACTCTATTTCATGTCTCAAGACAGTCCTAACATCAATTACTAGACGTGGCTGCCGCTGTAAAATGCACGACCGTGAATCTCAATGGATTCACAGTTCCTCCTGGTCAAGCTTTGACTCTGAATTTGCTGCAAAACACAACCGTAAACATGTGTCAGTTCTGTTTCTGCTTTCAAACTCTATGTTTTTCTCATGCCTTTGTACTAGTGGGTAATATTGCGTTCGGAAATTTGAGTTGGGCTGGTCCACTTTTCACTATCAGGTAAATACGGTTCTCGCAACATTTATTCAGGATACTGGAATGTCTTACCCGTTCATAATTTTTTCTTCGTGAATCAGTGGAAAATCGATCGTTTGTGAGCTAGAAACCATCTTTACGCTTGCATTTTTCGCTCATTAGACTTAAGTTAATGGAAATGGCTTCAAGTTTGATGGAGGGGGTCCATTTTACTGGGTATGACTATTTACATGCTTTCTCGTTCAAGCCTTCACTATTTTTATTCAAAGGATGGTCTCGGTGGAAATGGAGGCATGGTAAAGCCTGCACCTATGATGAAGTGCGTCGTTTGAACATTATGTTACCTGCTCTCATTCATTGTGATTATAGGATTAAGATTTCTGGAGTTTATTCGGTTAGCAACTTGAAATACCTTCCCTCCGAGCCTATTACTGACATTTAATTACTGGACAATAGAATGTCGTTGTTATCAATGCCCCTGAGCGTACATACTCCGTATCTAATCCCGGACCACTCGTCATGACCGACTTGTTAGTGGATAACTGTGCGTGTGTTCCGACTAAGAGAAAATATCTTATCTTGAACGCCATGTTATTAGCCCAAGGTGATCTACCTAACAACCAAAGCAACGGCCTGGCTGCAGGTAGAGTTACTGCCACGTCAAACTTGAGTATATCTAATATTGATAAAATTAGGACACAATACCGATGGATTCGATGTTAGCACTACAGATTTGATTATCCAGAACAGGTATGCGGATATCATATGGTTTTTTGCGCTCAGCATGCCTGATATGTGATTTCCTTGCAAATATAGTGTGGTTAAAAACCAAGCAAGTTCATATGTGTTACAATATCGTATCTATGCTGTGCTAACAACACACATCAGGACGACTGCCTTGCTATCAACAAGGGAACTAACATTGTCTTCCAAAATAATACATGCTCAGGTGGACATGGGATTTCGATTGTTTGTCATTTCATTGAGCGGCTATGTATGATAATTGACAACTTCTTTCAGGGATCTATTTCTTCAAATGTTACCGTCTCTGGGATCGTTATATCCGGGAACACCATTATTAACAAGTAAGTGGCTATCGTTGCTATAAAGCTTTTGTCTAAATACCTATTAGTGATCAAGCACTGCGCATAAAAATGGATGCAGTTGCCGTTGGAAGCACAGTGTCCAACGTGACATACTCTGTAAGACTACCTCATCCACCTCGGTGGTATTATTCTCATTCACACTGCTTAGGGCAATACAGCAATAGGAATGAGAATGTTTGGCATCATCATCGACCAAGTACGCCTGTCAACTTTTCTCGGGTATATATTTACTCATGAGCATACTGGTAGAGTTATCCCAGCACGCTCGAAACTCCTGGTACAGGAGTTTTGCTTTCGGTACGAGCCCTAATGCTCCTAGTGGCTGTATCGTCTTCCTCATCCTGCCACGTATTCGCTAGGGTGTGAATTTTATTGCACCCCTCACTAATATCACAGTCAACGATGGCGCTGAGCGCGTCGCGGTTAATTGTGGAGATGGTTCTTGTATTGGTAAGTGCTTCCGTAACGATGGGCCCCTACAGAAAATTATTAATGTATTTTTTAAACAGGTGAATGGGATTGGTCCTATCTCGAAGTTACTGGCGGTTCCGCAGGTCAGCTTACTTCTCTTAAATCTTGCACTGTCTTACACCTTGCTTGTATTCTAGGTCCAATTAATAACTTCACAGGCATAACGGGATATCACGAGTAAATACATTGGGCCAGCACGTTGTCATACTTTCTTGTTTGCTTCCTGTAATATCAATAAAATTCCATCCCGCGACTACTTCCTGAATCTATTGCTAGCGTTAGGTTTAATGTGAGCGCACCCCGGATAATAGAGCTCAGTTGTTGCCAGTGTACATATAAACGAGCCATTGACTGAGCAGGGAGTCTGGAGACTTCAGTGACTACCAAAATTTGAGCGGTGTTTTTTTTGCGTACCACTGTCCACTGGAGTAAACGCATGCGAGGTAGGGAAGGCAAAGGTAAAATTATGGTATTCAGGTGCCAACTACTGGGTACGAGAAAAAGAAGGATCACACAGGCCAACCTACCGGTGACGGTCCGCGTATTTGGTATTATTTTGGAAAGCGGCCCGGCCGGAAGGAATTCCTGAACCTGAACCACATCTCTCATGCCAGCAAACCTCTACAAACTTGCAAGCTCAGAAGAATCCCCCCACGTCATATCGGAATCATTAATGGAGAACTGTACTTCTCGTGATCGCAGCAATATTAGAGGCACCAGGAAGCTCGCGCCTTAAGTGGCTGCCGTCACCTTCTAAGTTCTTTTGGCTAAAATTGCATCAGGTTATTCGGAGTTACAGGCATTTCGACCAGCGTGGATTCCAGATTCACCCGTGTTTTGACCGTAGTATTGTAGGTCAGCGAAGATCCGCTGACCGTCTATGAGTTGCACTGACGATTGTCCCGGCTGTCTTATGACCCAAGCTAAGGCATTGAAGCCAAACATAAAATATTACAGCGAGAGCCATGTGAAGATCTTTGCTAGACTATTTATAACTAACATATTCCCTACCATTGAGGGCAGTTGTTTTCTCTCTCTCTGGAGACTGTAACTGATATACAGGATTATGTTAATTTGTTCTTGCTCAAAGTACGAAGGCTGGGCAATCGATGTCCCTAAAGAAAAATTATTCTAGCATTATAAAAGAATATTCCCAACATCATCATGTGGAGCAAGCGGTTGTTACACTACAAGCATAGAGTTTCTCACTTCGCGACCAGAAGACCCGTCATCGGAAAAACTCGCTTTTTACGCTCATGTACTCGAACTTTGCCGGCCCGTTCAAGTGGATCTACTCATCATAAAAGCTCTGAGGTAGGAGCTGTAATAGCAGAACAAAATCTCTTAACTTGGCTTTGAAATGCGCCTCTTATTGACTGTTGCATCTCTCGCAGGTGTCGCTCTTGTTAGAGCGTGCACTGGAACAATCAGCTCCCTTAGTGGTGTGTATTCTACTGGAACACAGTACACATGATGAAAATCATACTGACGATCGTGCTACATAGATGTTACCGCCGCCGTAGCATGCACAACTGTGAATATCAACAAATTTACAGTTCCTGCTGGCCAAGCCTTGACTCTCAACCTCCTTACCGGGACGACAGTAAACATGCGTGAGTCTCAAATACTTCGGCTCATATGACAGCATTTTTAGCTGCATACTTCTTAAAGTCGGTGATGTGTCATTTGGTAATCTGAGCTGGGCCGGCCCACTTTTCACCGTCAGGTATTTCAGGATCACTGATTTTTTTCTATCTACTCACATTCCTTTAAAAGCGGCACCTCCATAACATGTAGGTCTAAGTAGTATCTTATCAAGGACTTTACTTACTCAATAAGCCCAAAAGTTAATGGAAATGGGCACAAATTCGACGGCGGAGGACCCTTTTACTGGGTAAAATATTTCTTCTCAACGGCTCCTTCAGCTCTTTCATACTGACTAAATCAATCATAGGATGGCCTCGGCGGAAATGGCGGAGTTGAAAAGCCTGCCCCTATGATGAAGTGCGTTCACTATTAAACTCAAATCTTCCGGTTTATGGATCTAACGCCCGGGCCGATGACAGAATAAAAATATCGGGAACGTTTACCGTGAGCTAGCTTTCTCATGAATCCCTTATTTATTTTCAACTTACATGCTGGATGGTTGATAGAATGTAGTTGTTGTCAATTCACCGGCTCGTGTATACTCTGTCTCCAACCCTGCTCCTCTTGTAATGTCCAACTTGCAAATTGACAACTGTACGGGCATGAAGTTTATATAGAAGGATATTTCAGCTAATAATATTTCAAATTAACTAGCTCAAGGAGACCTCCCTAACTCCAAAAGCAACGGTATAGCTGCAGGTGAGGCATTCAACCTACCTACGTCCTTGCATCTCTCAACTTTATGCATAGGCCACAATACGGACGGGTTTGACGTCAGCACCACAGATTTAACTATTGAGAACAGGTTAGCCTTTCGATAAATTTCCTAGCTTATAATATCTTTAATGTTTTGAATTTTGCGCATCATCAGTGTGATTAAAAACCAAGCAAGTCGTCATTTCATTATAAACGACTACCGCTCATACTAATCGGATTACAGGATGACTGCCTTGCTATCAACAAGGGATCAAACATCGTTTTCAAAGGCAATACATGCTCCGGCGGACACGGAATTTCAATTGTGAGTGGCTTCGAGTTCCAAGGTGTATCAAGTGATTAACAGGATATTTTAGGGATCCATTGATTCATCCGTTACCGTTTCAGGGATCGTTATATCTGGAAATACCATCGTGAATAAGTGAGTGGGTTCTCTGGAGGAAAGTCGGATTATCTGCTGATCGAATTCCAGTGACCAAGCTCTCCGTATTAAAACGGATGCATCTGCCACTGGAAGCACCGTGTCTAATGTCACTTATTCCGTTCGTCTATTTTTATCTTTCGACGATGACCACTTTCTTATTCGTTCAAAATTCCAGGGAAATACAGCAACAGGAATGAGGAAATTTGGCATCCTCATCGATCAAGTAGGTCTATTTCAGCAGCTGTCTTTGAAATAGCGATCTGATTATAGTGGCGGTGCCAGAGCTATCCCAGCACCCTTGGCACTCCCGGTACAGGTGTAAAGATTTCGGTATGAACGCGCTAATCTTTCACTGCGCCCATTTCCTCATCTCCCTGATCAGGGCGTCAACTTCGTCTCCCCTACCACTAGTATCACTGTTAACAGTGGGGCCCAGCGCGTCGCCGTCAACTGTGGATCAGGAGCTTGTACAGGTACGTTATTCATGCTGCTCGCCGCTCCGGAATTAGAGATTTTTGTCCAACGATCTCTCCTTATTTTAATTTAGGAACTTGGAACTGGTCCAACCTGAAAGTTTCAGGAGGAACCGCAGGTTTGTGGAGTTTATTCCCTGCTTGATCTTGCTGTTTTACTAACTCATCATTCTTTAGGTCCCATCAACAACTTTTCTGGGATTTCAGGGTTCACTCAGTGATTAACTATCTAGTAAAGCGTTGATAACCATAGGGTATCCGGCCCGTAACAGAGCATCCATCATCTAGTCATGATTTGTGTGTAGCTATGGATAATGGACTATCTCAATGCTATCGTATCGATATCTTAGGTATACACATCATGAAGCCAAGTAGCGCTCTGGGGATCAGCGCGTACTTCGCTATAATTAAGTCGATCCCTAGACTGCATCAAATGTTTGATTATGCTGTAACTTAAACACTTCTGCTCCACCCTATCAAGCTTTGTATATTCCATTCAGAGACTACTTGATTGTTTGACCTTCAGAAGCTCTTGGAAGCTCAATTCTCGTTCCGGAAATAGTGTTTAACCCTATAATATTCCTCTAGTATTATAATTACAGAATCCTCCTTGAGTAGACAGCGAGCGAGCCAAGGGCAACAAAAAAAAAGAAAATCCACAAGATAGAGACATGAGAGAGAGAGGAGACAACAAATAACAGTTAGATAACTAGGTGGAGGGAAAGGGAATATATGCATAAGGAGCGAGAGTAGGCGCAATTAAGCCTATAACCAAGGAGCGACTGTGACTAAGGTGTCAGAATAATCGAAGGAGTGTAGGGGGTGCACAAGACTAGAGTAATACAAATGTAATGGAACGAATGCATGCTGTGTTGTTCCCGAAATGAAAGATGATGAGATGATGAATGATATGCGAATGTCGAGAGTGCATGGAAGGAATTTTGGCGCGAGCGGGGGTGTAGTGCAGGGGGTAGCCGGGCGGGATTAGGTGCAAGGTGAATGAAGCTGTATGCGTAATGCGATGAATGAGAGAGAATGGGAGGTGGAGAAACCGAAGAACGTTCAGGCAAGCAAGCAGAGAGAGAGAGGAAGGAAGGCAAGAGAGGCTCATGTTACGAAGAGCGTCACCTGCCCTCCCGGCCGCCACTGCTCGAACGCCATCTGCACGTCCTCTGTCGAGCCCAGCGATACCATATCCCCATCTTCATCCTTGTACTTCACCCGCAGAGGGCCATCGTCGCGCCTCGGCCCGCACAGGCGAATCTTGCGCCCGACCTTCTCGACCAGATCATCGTATTCCGTCGCCCGGGGTACCTGTATCACAAAGATATCCTCGTGGAAGTGCACCTTCACTTTGACCGGCGGCGAGAGGTGGTCGTGCCCATTGATTATCCCATCGAAGTTCTGCGAGCGCGAGTTCCGGATCGCAACGCCCCCCAGGGACGATTCACTCGATCCAAACGGCGTGACCGGCGATGAGCTGTTCGGCGAATACTCCGAGCTATCCCCCGTCGACTCACTCGACCCGCTCCCGCGCTTGTTCGCACCCATAGATGTGTTCGTCCTGCTCCAATGCGACTGGTTCGTTGGGAGCGGTGGCGGCGCGACCGACTTGGGTACATACGCCTGCGGCTGGCTGGCGCTGCGTGACCGGTTGCTAGGAGGCGCAGTCAAGCCACCACTAGGGTTCACGGGGAGCGTCGGCGTGCCTCGGCCATTTCGGTACTCACCACCCTCGTACCCTGACTTGAGCCGTGTCGAGCTAAACTGGCTTCTCAGCACCGGACGCGCGGATCCCTTCGGCGGTATACCGTTGCCGAAGCTCGCGTCAGATTGATAGCTGTTGGCGCTCATGTTGGAATTCAGGCGGGGCGTGATGGGCCGCAGGGCCCCGTTAGGCGACATCACCGAGCTCGAGGGGATTGACGAAGGCGGCGCGCCATTGGTGTGCCTCCTGGACGCCTCGTACGCTTCGGTGTTTGCGCGTGGCCGCTCGTATCCGGCGGCGAATGACTCGCGATCCGAGGCGACGGTGTAACCAGTCGTGGGTCTGCGTGTGCCCATGGGTGTCCCTCGGCCTGAGGGTGCGTAGGTGGAGGTGGCGGGATAGTCTTCGAAATCTTCGTCGTCGGCTTCAAGCTCGAACCCGTCGTGTGGTGGGTATCCCTGGGGGCCAGCACCGTAAGGGCCACCATTGACACCTCCGGGTGATGGGCCATTCTCGTCTACACTGTAGGGATTGGTGCTGCGAATATTGCGACCAACGCTCGAGGAGGAGTACATAGATATCGGTGTATTGAAGGAGGATGGTCCGACACGCGATTGGGGAGAAGGGTTGGTGCTATTGTTGATGATACGGCCGATGCCCATCGGGTTTCTTTCTGAAGCGCGGCGCTGAGCTGCTTCCTTGATAAGCCGGTTAATTTGTGTTTCCCACTGACGCATCTGATCTTCACGCCGGCACCGCAAAGTGAAGTATTCGAGATCATCGTCGCCCTTCCACCACACGGCAAGTGGGTAGTGAGGCGGAGCACTAGCACCAGAGGCTAAATTGCAATACAAATGAGTCTTTGCATACCGAAAATAGTAAATGAAGATTAGAACGCACCGGTCGAGTTCCTCACAGGTGCAGATACGCTCTCTGCCCTAGTGACATTTCCCAGGAAGATGCGACCCTTCAGCAGCAGAGGCGTAGTTTTCCGTTGGGGTTGACCCACGCCGCCAGGTAGGGACAACGGAGGCGGTAGAGCCTGCTTCTTCAGGATCGAATTGCTCTTTCCGACCTTCTTGCTTCCGTTCGCAGGCTGCTGCCCTGCTTCCTTGCAGCAGAGAATGATCTTCTCGAAGAGGAAGACATGGTACTCGCGGTCAATGTCGGATTTAGTGACGACGAAGATATCGTCGAGGAGGAGCTCGCCAAAATTCTCGAGGTGGTGGCCTTTCCAATCGTCGATGCGCTGGTGGAGGCTCTTGACGGTCTGCTCGTTCTCGGCGCGGCGCTGGGCCTCGTTGATCTTATCGGTGATGCGCTTCGCGGCCTGCGAGCCCTTCCTAAGCTCTTCGAAATGCGGATAAGAGTCAGCCGAGCAAGCTTTGATAAGCGACTGTACGGGAAAACAGAGAGTGCGAGGAAAAGAGTTTCAGAGAGGAATATCAGCAACCATTGACAGATATTCGAATTGAATAAGAGACGCACATCAAGCAGCAGTGGATACTTGCATACTCGTTGAATGGGCTTGATTAGGAAAGCAGGAAGCTCGCCTTTGATATTGATCAAGTGGTTCAATGGCTGTTGACAAATGTTTGGCGTCAGCACGGAATTTACCGAAAGCGCGAATACGGATGGGGTTGTCAGGACGACATTGTGTGAACATCGTGTGTGAACGAACACACGGTACCATGTTCACAATTGCGAGCTCTGTGATAAGGAAGCGGGGGTTGGGCAAGGGCACTCACCATTAACGACTCCTCATGGGCCATCATGAGCTCCGTGGCATTGGTATAATTAGCGCAGTAAGGCTCGTAGACAACGAATTCATCTTCCTATTGTGGCCGAGCGCACAATGGATAGGAAACAAAGAGAAGAAAGGAATTGTAAGTATAATGGGAAAACCGTAACGAGCATAACATAGCCACTCACGGACTCGAGGAAGAGCTGTCCCCACCGCTGATCCTGCCACGGCAACTCGGTCGTGGTCTCGAACCGGATAAGGAACTTCCGCTGGAAGTTCAGGAGCTTGTTGAGGTTGGGGAAGAGGAGATGGATGGTATCTTGGTTAATGAGGTTGTCTTGGGAGAGGGCGTTCGAATATTTCTATGTAGAAGAAGCGTGGGTGAGGCACGATCGACAATAGGCTTTTGGCGATAATCGGACATACCTGCATGATTTCGAGATCCTGCACGTATTTGCGCTCTGTCTCCACCATCTCGCGAATAATGTTGTTGCGCGCGGCCTCTTGGGCGTTGGCGGGCTGGGAGGGGAGGGAGTCGACGAGGGAGTCGAATGAGTCGTGGGCGGAGAGTGATGGTGGGGATGGCGGGGAAGCCTCAAAGGCGTCGGGGCGGAGATGGTCGACAATAGCAGTCACAGTATTGACCACCTATTAACGCCGCAGTAGATGAGGCGGGTGCCATGGCGCAGAGAAAGCGGGAGAAACGCACCTTTACGAGCCCATCAGTCGACGACCTATCCCACAAGTCTGTTACGGTGAATAGTTCGCATCCAGGGATGTTCTGGGTGACATTGTCGTTTCGAATCTTCATTGCGAAGAGGACAATCGCGTGCTTCTTTGCGCGATCAGGGTTGGCCTCATACTGGTCTTTGTTGAATGTGGAATGGTTGATCTTGCTGAACCCTGCCTCGGCTGGGAGCTGATCGAATATGTAGCAGAGCGCGATGCCCGTAGAGAAGAGGTCCCAGAGCTGCGTTACTGGGTCTGAGGACTGGCGAGAGTCCTTAGAGGTAGCGAGGGAGAAGTAATAGGGGAAGCCGCGTATGCGCATGAGGCGGGCGCGGAGGGACGAGCATTGCTGGTAGAGAGATGTGGACTGGGACGCGGCCTTGTTGAGGAGGGTATTGTTGGCGACGGGGGTGTCAATGTGAAGGCCAGTGGTGGAGATGACAGACTTTTTGCGGCCAGCGACGGAGGATGCCATGGCGGCTGGGGGGGCGGGGGAGACAACGTCGTACGGAGAGATGAAAGAGACTCGGAGAGTAAACAGCTGAGTCGGTTTTGGAAGAGGCGGTGAGAACCCAACCATGTACGTTTCGATCTCCGCCCGCCAAATCCATACAAGCAACCACCCCTGATGGATGTTTTCTATTATTGATCCAGTATTGATCTTTCTATTATTCACACCCCGCTTTCGGCCATCTACTATACGTCTCGCGGCATAACGCCGTAAGCATTGTTCTGGATGAGGGACCCCCTCCTCCTGCCTCTCCCAACACTTGCTCACGTCATAAGGATCTCTCGCCGTTGACATGTTTTACACTCCTCCATATGTATATCTTCCTCACTCGGATCCTATTCCATCCTGACAGAATCGATTCGATCGACGCCGCAGACCCTCCAGGTGTTGCATTCTTGCTCTCCCCAACTCGCAAACGCGGAGCACAAACCCTATTGTCAATTCCTGGTGCCGTCCCACCTAGCCTATCGGCGATACTCTGTTTCCTGCTTCCCCTCGCCCTTGCATCGCACCCTGCACTAACGCGCAAGATAAGCTTCCGCGCGTCCACCACCAACGGATCATCTCGTCCCCCGCACGCCCCCGCCCCACTGCATCCCCACTAGGCCCTCGTCTCAGCCTGTTCCTCGATGGTGCGCCGTGATACATCAACACCACTGATGTACAGCGCCGAGCTGCGAACCCGGAGGAGCAATGGGATGCGTTACGGCCTCACACTGCACAGCAGTCAGCGATGGCGAATTCGCATCTGCAACAATCACGGAGCGTCGCGGACTCCCAAATCTCCTCCGGGACAGTGATGGCCCATGGCCTTGGGACATCGGCAAGCGTGCGTGCAATCGCCAACTTAGTCTGCTTACACACCTGCATATACCTGTTTTAGTGTGCATTCAATCTGCTTCCTTCACACTTCTCGTGTTTCTATTCGTCGTCTAACGGATCCGACGACGTCTTTCGCTTGGTCCCCGAAGTTCGAGCACACATATGTTTCTTCGCGGCATGAACGCTAGCCCTAATGCGTACTTGTCTTCTTTTTCTTCGCACGCACGTTTCGGAGACTTACACACTTCCCATTGTGCTGAGGGCTCTGCATTCGCGCGTCGGCGACGTTAGAGCTGGCGTCGATGACTGGAGTCGGAAGGATGTTGCACCTTCGAATCCTGCCTCGAGGCGCACATACTTACACGGTAGTAAGTTCATGTTCTAAATTCCCCGTTCTCAAATATAAATGATGCCAGATGTCAGTTCCTCAGCACACTCGCACAGATCTTATTCTCTGGATCTTCCCTCCCCCCTAGGCCTCATCTCTATCAGTAAGGAAGTTCTCAGAAGCCGCCTCGTACTTTTTCTATGCCACAGATCTGATAATGACTACTTACTTTGCCTTGCAATCACCCATCACCATCGCTATCATCATCCGCAACAAAACGTTGCCTGAATCCAACACTTAAGTGCTCCAGGACCGATCCAGCTTGGAACTTGTACCAGGCAGGATTATCTACGACAGACACTGCTCGACATCGACAGCGACATCGAAGTTATATATTTAAAACAACCGCACCCAACAGAACGCAGGATTCGCACTCCACGAGGCGTCCCAAGCTGCTGATTGCAATGTTTCCCATTGATGATTTGCGCCAATGCTGGTCCCGCGACCATATGCATGTGTCCTATCCAGTATGTCGGCTTGGAATGGTGCCTCCATCCAAGATCTCCTAGATCTCCTACGATCGCCCTGGCGGATTTTACATACATATGTACTCACCAACGTTCTTGCTCTCCAACAAGCTTGCTCCAAAGCTGCATTCTCAGAAAATTACTCTTGCACCCTAAAAACAAAATTTAACCGGCTTCGAATCCGTTTTGCTCGTAAGGATACCTACTTCCGTACGTTTGAGGAGTAGATGCAGGTGCTCCAGGGTGCTTCCGAAGGCTAAGACTGACGCTCAACTGTGGCCGGCAAGAAGCGATGGCTCGACAAGCCTATTCTCGCCTATTTTTCCCGAATCACCGTCGGCAATCCTGCCGCCTTACCCTCCCTTAAGCAGTCCAGGACCGATTCCCAGGACCGCACCTTCTAAGACTTAAAAGGGCTCCAGCTCCCTCTCGGTTTCGAGGCGACGACGGGAAAAGATTTCGAAGCATTGGACCGTTCGCACCAAGCCAACCCACGGCCCACGGACTATGGTACAAAGTAATGTCTAGAGAAATGTCTAAACCTAGCGATATCGATTCCTTACAAAAAATTAAAACTGGTATATATATCGCAGATATGTAAACCTATCGATCTCCCCGGCGAAGACGATCGCGCCGCAAAGCTGCACGTGCGGGGAAATTTGAAAACGACAGCGTGCTTAGCACTAGGCGATTTCTATTTCCGTCGTCTGTCCCTGCGCATCGACGCGCACCACGAGAGTCGACTCTGCCCAACGCGTCAAGCAGCAAGAGCAGGGCATTAAACTCAGCAGTGGGGACAAAAGACCAGCTGGGTTTATTTTCAATTGCCGACTTTTTTTCTCTTCAAGTTATGAGATTCGTGATCGGATTGAAAGTTAATGGAGATGATGGGAGTGGGTGAGATCAGGGGTCGTGAAAGGAAGCATGTCGACGCGTACGTCCAAGTGTAATCTTACGTATGTACTCAGCTGCAGCGAGGTCTTAAGGTACGTACCTTTGAAGGCATGCCACATCACCAAGAGATATTCTCTTCTGCTCAGAAACTGCATATATCGCACTTGACTCGGTAGATGCATATGTACATGTACTTACTTTTTATGATTCGTTATCGATAGCAAGTGCGAGAATATTTATTGCAGACTGCAGCAATATATTCACATACCAATAATAAGACATCTCGAGGTCGAAAGAAGGTACACAGGTGTCAAAGCTAAAGCCTTTCAATCACGCAAACTTAGTGTAGCTACTTACGAAGTTACAAATTTTACTTCAAGCCAACGCTGTCGATCCCCCTATCCACCATCGACAGCGCGTGGCATGAGCAGATCGAAAACGCAAACGCTGCTCATGCAGCTTCAAGTCGTCATGATCGCATGCGCTGAAATGCAGCGGGATGATGAAATTTGCGTGGTCCAGATCATATTCCCCGGATGTAGCCAGGGGAACTTTGGTGCTGGAATAGCGAGAGAGGAGTAGTTAAGCCCTTTAGGGGGTCAGTCCACCCGCCGTGAACGGTGAGATGGCCTCTAATCAGTGTGAGAGCTGCGTAAGCTAATGGCACTGCAGATGCCGAAAGCTGCGACCATGTCGTGGGGAAGATCATCGTTTACAGAGAGTTGCTCATCATGGACTTAAATAACGAGAGTTTGAATTTGTAACATGCAGCGATGTATGTAAGAAAATTTGTATCATCATCTGCAGCATGGAAGACTCTACTATAGTGTCGATTCCTTCCCCGTGAAGTTACACGAACTGTTTAATTTTACGACATGCTGACTTGGATCGACAGAATCATCCAGCTGGATGCCAATGCCTATTTCAAGGAAAATGAATTAATAGTGCTATAATGAAGGCACCGGATGACGATGGATGCAGGGTAGCACGCACTGCATAAAATATCGACATTGTTTATTTCCAGGAGATGATGTCGAATATAGGATTAGTATAAACTGCTAAAGGCTGTAAATACGAATGCCGGTGGCATTACTGAATTATGCGCAGATCTATTTCACCGGCTCACGGGTATTGCCAGTACATATAAATCGACTTATCATAAGGACACGGAGCAACAGATGTAGAGGCTTACTGCCATTGTTGGCTTCATTGCAGCTCACATTTTGCAGCCGTCCAAATCCCGCCGTCCCCGCTGCGGAGAAAGAAGGTCGGATAAACGGAGGCTTGGAGCCACACTGTGAGTACTAAAAATGCAATGCTCCCAGAATCTTCAGAGGTATCGTTCTATCTCCATGCCGTGCAGCGGCATCGAAGTACGGAATAAGGCTTCCCAGCGTTCAAAGAGAGGAAAGCTAGAATGAAAGGTTGCAAGGCACGGAAGCGGCACTAGCTAGGGGCTTGGAAGTCAGGTAGAATATTTAGCGTCCGAGAGAAGTGCCGGAAGAGTTTGTTGCATTCCGTTGACGTCGCGGTTGAAATTCCCTCGAAATATTAGTATCCAGAAATATTTGGAATGGTGTTGTTTCATTTGTGTATAGAGGAGGTTCGAGCCCTGTCCTAGCACAGGCCGGAAGAAAAGATCATATCACTGCTGATATCACCACTGATAATTCTGTGGCATTGTCTTGCACGGGTTTACACAGCGGTATGGTGATTACATGGAGAGACAGAGAACAGACTGATGTATGAAGTATTTAAGGCGTTAAACTTGGCGCTAAATGATACTAAAACGCTTCCCGTACACTGAAGTAGGCGCTGGCTCCGCCATTTCGATTTTCCGGAACATTTCTCACAGACATACAGCTTGCAGACAACTCTGGGTTAATGCAGCACGTAAAGTCTCCTTTTTCGATTTAGGGAGTAATCCGTGATCAAATTGCCGCGCGCCAATGTCGAATGGAAGAAGTGATTTGGAGCGGCAGTACATTCCTGGAGGAAACATAAATATGGAGGTCATTCATCTTCCAACTAGAAGCTGAGTCCAAATTGATGATAACAGCAGCATCCGTCGCTAGGCACTCCTGAGCTTCTTGAGCACCACCAGAAAGATTAGCCTAGTCAGATGGTGTGCATGTCGGCATGCACAATGAAGGTATGCGTTTCCATCAAGGATAGACGCTTTACCGAAAGAAGGAGACAGCAATCATGAAATGTCGAGAGAGGCTGCAAGTAAAAACGACGCATTGTAACGTCGAGAAAAAAGGCACCGAGCTTGCTGTGGATAATCGCGAAATACTAACCAGAGTGGACCGATGGAGAGCGATGGTGTAATATCAGATAACCGGGCCCACAGTTGCCAGAGATAATATCAGTCGAGCATGATCCACTGAGATTTAAATGGTGTCTTATTTCCTGGAAGTACGTTGGAGATATTAGTGTAGGCGGACATCAGGTTAATGGCTCAAAAACGAGGAAGTAGCCATGTAGATAAAAATACATTACGGGAAATGCAGATTCTTGCGGTTACGGTCCCAATGATGCTTTTGGTATTGCTATATTTTAAAAAATATGGGCCCCGCAGTTGCGTACATATAATAATCCGGGGGAGGCGTCACTGCAAGCTATCACAGTTTCTTGTCGGCAACCGAGCAAAGGGGAAATAGTTGACCATACATGCATTGTAATGGACCTTGATTTAGCTTGCGATAATCAAGAGAGGTAAGAATTTACCATAACACAGACCGAACCTATGGATGTTGACGAACGATAGATTGATGTTGTAATAGAAAAGAATGTGTATAAGCTGCGGTTACCAGGAAGAAAAGTTGGAGGAACCGCACTGGTAAGCCGTCTGCTACGATCACGATGGCTGATTACCGCCATGACCGGTCTGGTGAGCTCCGGTTCTCTATTATAGTATACATAGCACCTTAAGCTACGCGAAAGTGTCAGAGCATAGAAGCATGCGCAAGACCTTAAGCGATGTTTGTTCATGGGGGTAATACACGCGCTCCCGTCATAGTTGTGACCGCCATTGGTTAAATCGTAGCTTTAATGATTGAGTATTGGTCAGACATAGACCCCACATCGAGTCCACAAATAGACTAAATAGACTAAGTACGACATGCTGATCCTTAACGTGATGAGCACATATTCCCAGCAGCAGACACAGGGCTTAGCAAGACGCACGTATCATGTGCCAACTGATAGTCATGATCTAATACCAGCGGGTATTGAGGGAATGAAAATAGGATTGATTCGGTAGGATGTCCGTGTGAACTCGAAGAAAAAAGATTGAAGAAGAGACCGAACGAGACCGCGCAGAACTTCGAGGGACGGGGTGATGGGACTTGAAATCCGTTTCTTTCAAAGAAGCAGAACTTTCGGATGGTTTGCGTTCCATCGTCGGAGAGTAGCAGTTTCACGTACGGGACGGGGCTCGATGGGTCCTTCATACGCGAGATATGTTGCATGGAAGCAACATAGGAAGCGGACAGCCATATTTTCTCTGTCAAATGGTGGCGGCAGAGTCCGACATCCCATCGATCCAAACATAGCAAGCACTCACTGTAGCAACGCTTCGACAGATGCAAAGCTGTTGATCAGTTAGAAACTGGGGAGAGGGAATAGCATTGGCTTTCCGGGGTTCAGGATGACCGTAAAATTGAGTTTGGATGGAAAAGAGTCAATCACACGCGTCATGCACCGTCGGGTATTACTTCCATTCAAAATGAAAAGACGTCCGACGACGTCTTGCACTAACCGCATGTAAGCACACGGACTTAGAAGGGCCCTCAAGAGCTGGCGCCCGGTAAGGTAGGCAGTGGTGGCTGTGATCATGATCGAGCGTGTGGATAGTAGGCCGTTATTAGACTTGAGCTATATGTACACGTGTGGCTGACTCAAAAGATCACTAGATAGATATCGCCGTCAGTTGGAGGTAAGTAATAGGACGACAAATCGGAGCCCGCGGACCTACTGGGGGGTCTTTGCTGAGTTGCTCATTATCTATTAGAGTGAGGTGTGGACATGGGTTCTAGTCAACTGATTCTGCGATGAAAGGAAAGCATCAGCAATGTGTCGCGACTTACCTTTGATTCTAAACGAAGCAGGGGCCATGAGACGATGGATGACAAGCACTTCCAGAACTAGCTTGTGATTATACTGCGGTAAACCACGGGGTAGGTGGGGGTATCAACACGCGATATCAGCATGCGACTGAGAATGAGAAAGTCGAGCATAGAAGAAATCACGAAGTATGGATATCTCTGGGAGAACTGCTGGAGCGAGGAAGCTATCAGATTTGGTGTTGGATATAGAAATAAGCATAATTAACCCAGTTGTAGTGATCTTAGGCATTCGAGCGAAGTTGAGTTTGAATATCTAATGCGTGAGTAGATGCTAACACGGAAGAAGGGGGTTTCAGCGGACAGTGTGGCTAACTTCGTCAGTAGTACAGTAATAACTTACCGATCTCATACGCTGATCAGTGCCAAGTGCACCAATCCTCGAGCGAGTTCATAGTGGCAGCAGCAAAGATCACATTAAACCAACGCAGGATAGTGCATTTTTAGCATCAAGTCAAATATGCAAGAGAGGGTAAAATCCACACAAGCTGCCTCCTATAGAAAGCAGACCATAAATGTCACACTTAGCGGTGGCGGCATTCGTGACAGACAGACGATGATACAGTGCAGATTAAGTGCAGATAGTGAGCAGGTGTCGTGTACAAGTTTGAGCTACAGTGAAAGAACGAAAGCGGGAGGTATATATGGCTGCTCACTCATCGAGGTAAGTAGACTGCTAAACTAGATCCCACGTGTCGACATCCACGTGCAAGGCGGCGATGAAAATTAAGCATCAGCGCTGAAGTCGGTGAGAGTTCGCCTGTGGTTGTGTATAGGAAAGAAAGGTCGCCGCGCAGAGACTTCGAGAGGGGACTTATGATCATCGTTGGCGATAATCGTTGGTGTAGGGTATCATCATCTGTGGATCATAAAGGTGATGTGGAGACATCGTAATTAGAATAACTTTATGCGATATTTGAAACGAGGAAAACGTAATGGTTTTGAGAACGACGGAAAGCATCATTGGAACAACGGAATAATGCCAAGAACAGTTAAGTCGCGCAGATAGGATACCGTAGACACCCCAAGACATACCGAGACTATATTTTTAGAACGCCAAGTTCAAAGCACCAGAAATTGAGAAGATACGCGGAGCGAGCATCTTGTTCGAGGGGTCTTGATGCAGGATGGACTTCGACCATCAGCACTGCGGGCTGCAGTATGGAGCTGGTAAGGCATGTACGAGTAGAATTCTGATCATCTACCGCGACTTTCTGACATCTAGAGCATCGTCGGATGGATGAGAGCAAACAAGCCGCCGTGAAGACAAATATAAATCGGGCGTAGGTACACCGCACTCCGGGTGGGGGGACGAGGCGAGAATTCTCAGACAAGTATTCCGTCCGCGAACAAGATGATCATTGGTGGCGTATCCGCAGAAGGAGTCGCATGGCAGTCTAATCTTCGTGGGCAGCAGAAATCCTATTTCATGGAGTAGCCATCTATGTGTTCACCGCTGGGCATTGGATTGAAGACAGCGATCATGGCGGAGTAAGGCCGCTGGGGTCAATGTAGCTTCAATGTGTCGAGACAAAAGACAACGAATGAGAATTTGCTGACCAGATTTGTACGCTAGAATAACGTTTTGTTCGCTAGAAAGGTGGCCTGCCCTTCTGATGAGCAGAATAGAGGATGATACGAGCAGGCGATGCAGAGAAGATGGAGGAGAGTACGGCTTGAGTGAGATAGCGTACCAGGGTCCTAGTGATTTGGACTCCGCCAAGTCCGCTGGCCGGAATGGTGTGGGGACTCCAACCACCTTTGTTCGCCTCTAATCGTGTCAAGACCCATGGCACCAGCCCGTTCTTCCTTCCGCCGCGGTCACCGTGCATCTGCTGCTCGTGACTCCCCGCCTGTCGAGCTCAATACCGACAACAGCGAGCACCAATCCAATGGCCAGCTCTTCATCGACCCCATGCATGGCTGTGCCCTCGCCATGTACGTCGACAAGGACGTCCACGACAGGGACGAGGTCGTGCGCCTCATAGTCGTGAGTCGCGTCGCGTATTTCTCTCGTCGCGTCCCATCTATTCTGTCCAGAGTGCTTCTTTCAGTGCCATTTATGCGGAATATTCTGCCCTTTTTCTGCGGAGCAGGCAGCTGCAGTTGGAGTCCCCGAATTTATTTCGAATCTGTTGCTAACTTCTATTTTGTAGGAACATGGCGGTTCGGTTTCGCCAGGATACAGTGGGGTGCCATATATTCTCGGTAAGTACTCTTGTCATGTTCAAGCGCATGACGAGCAATCGCAGCACCGTGGCCGCGCTCATATCCAGGGCTTGTACTTACTTAGCCTGCCAATAGTCGATCCCCACCGAGAGTCCGGCCAGAGTCTATTTCGAATGTACGCTGGGAAGAAGGGGAAGCTTGTTTTAGCTTCGCGCTGGGTGTTCGAATGCATCCGGCTGAACGCGCTGCAGACCTACTTTAGCAATTGGGCCGACTGCAAAGTCACAGGAAAGGAACCGTGCGTCAATTTCTGTTCCATTCTCTCCTTGATACTGAACTTTCATACAGGTTATACCCAGTACCGCCATCTGCATCAGAACCCACACCCCCACCAGCAGAAGTGTCTGGTCTACCATCAAACGCAGGTCCGTCCCTCCCTACTCTTCGGTTATTCCTGACATTCACGTCCCGCATTGCAATTAACAGCCCACACCCTCCACCCCCACCCCATGCCCTCCATGCCCACTCCCCAAGCAGCTCCCCATGCGCCTGACGCAGTCCACCCCACTCACTATTCTTACCCCGTCTTCACCATGTCTGTCCCCACTGCGCGCGCCGACGCGCCCCCACCCCAGCAAGCCTGGCAGACGCCCAGTGCCATTGTGCCCCAGCAGACGCAACACATGGGCGCCCCACCCCCGCCTGCCCCGCAGCAGCCCGCGCAGGGCCATATACCTGCGCCCCACGCACATATGACAGGGACTTCGCATGCGCATGCGCACGGGATGGCGGCGGGCTCGTCGCATATGGTGCATCGGTCGGCGTATCGGGAGGAGACGGGGTGGGATGGCTATAACACTGCGCCGGAGCAGGATGAGGGGATGAATGCGCCTGCGCCGCAGGGGTATGAGTATAGGTATAGGGAGGACCAGGGGTGGGTTCCTGGGCCACCCAATCCGTATTATGATCCTGCAGTGAGTTTTATACATTCTGGAGGCGCTTGTATGTTGTACTGATCGTGCCCTGCTCGCTTTCAAAAGTTCGACCAGCCATACGCGCCGCCAGGGACGTATATGGACGTGGACGAGCACGCGCCGCCTCCTGCACCCGCCCCAGGACATGACCCAGATCCTAATCAAGACCAAGAACCCACAACATCTACTGCGCAAGAGCCCTCTTCAGAACTACGGCGTGGACGGAGGAAGACACGCAGCACGGTTCATCCTTTCTTTCTATTTATTTTGGGACATCACTAACTGTAGCCTTTGATATGCAGGCCGCTCCTGCGCCTCCAGCTTCGCAGCTCGTGGCGAATCGCCATCCTCCAGCGCGTTCTCCTACTCCGCCAACGAGGGTGATCAAGAGCACGTATGGGGGGAACTTGTTCACTGTGGAGGATGTTCTGTATTTGAAGAAGTATATCGACTATTGTCAAGAGCAAGGTTTGGTTTTAAGGTATGTAAAAGCCGAGGACTGTTTAGCAGCTTTGAGCTCATTCCTTATTGCTGTCAGTCTTCGTGAAATTTGTGAACGAATAGCTATTAAGGTGCGTTTCTTGCATTTATTTCTTTCTCTCCAGCCTTGCTGATATTTGTTTATTAGGCACCACATCACACGTACGTGTAGCGCTCCTCCAATATTTCCGCCCAACCTAACCTTGATCTCCAGCTTCTACTCCTGGCGTCGATACTGCAACAAACATCAAATCCGCCTCGGCGGCTACGTGATGAACCCTGACCGCTCGCAGTCCCCAAATGGTGACGAAGACACTGACCTCGACATCGAGGACGATCTCGAGCGTGAGCTGCGGAATGGGCTCGCGGCGATCGAGGACGACCCGCAGGGAGCGACGCATGTACATCAGGGTCACTTGCAACATCAGCACCAGCACCAGCACCAGCAGGCTAATCCTGCTGTTAACCCAGAGCCTGTACCAGCTAGAGCGAGGTCGCCGACCCCGCCGAAGGCTTTGTTTCGAAGTACGACGGGGAAGGGCGTGGCTTTTACGGAGGAGGATGTTACGTTTTTGACGAGATTTTTGGATTATCGGAAGTGAGTTTCTTTGTTCTCTGCGAACATTGCTTTATGGATATTCATGATTATACAGATCTCAAAGTCAGGGCAAAGTGGATATGGTGAAGTTCTGGAAGGACGTTGCTGTCAAGGTTTGTCCATCATCTACAAATGTATCCTCCTTCTGCGTAACTTATCAGGTAAGCATTTGCAACTTAGGCTCCACATCACTCACGAGCGTCGTGGATGAAATTCTGGCGCCGGCATAAGCATGAGCTGGAGCGTACAGAAGGCGACGCACCGCTCCCATTACCCCCGGATAAGAAGATGCGGTACAGCCGCGACGACGACATCCTTCTTGCCCGGTTCTTCTGCAATAGACCCCCAGGCACTTCAGATAAGGTCTTTCAGGCGTTCGCGCGGGAGGTGCGTTTCTGCTATGTCTTGGCTCCTACGATAGTATTTTGACATTAGGTTTGATACAGCACCCACATCACCCATGGAAAGGATGGCAGGAGCATCATCGGATACATAAAGCGAAAATCGATCATCTTATTTCTTTACTGCAACGGGGGATGGATATTGAGGGCATGTAGCATCATGAAGGGGCGACGGTTCCCTGTTTTATTGTATTTTAACTATATCCTAAATTGCTGTATATTCTACATGGTATTTATTTTATATTTTAATTCATATAAATATTCCACTTTCTATGTATCCGTCGCGCCGCTTTTTCTGGCTGATTTCCTGTCATTTAGAGAAGACAGGGAAACTTGAAAGCTGGAGGGTGTTAGTACTCGTGAATGTGGTTTGCACTTGTTGTGTTGCAGCTTCTAATCGAAGTCAAAGTGGTGAATATGACAATTCCAAAGTTGCGAATTGCTCCCGACACGCTTACTTTTCCTCTTGAATTCACTGAAGCCAAAAGCAATACTTTCTCGTATCGCTTGAAAGACAAAATTGCCGAGTATCCCAGACTATTTCCGCCATAATTTATGTACTGATACAAGCGCTTAACTTTAACACATGATATCATGTACTTCTCGGAAATTAGAACCCTTCAAAAAATTTATGCATCGTATCCCGGGTCCCAGAGAGCAAGACCTTTATGTCACCCTGGGGAAAATCCTTAAGATTTGGAGTCGGCTCTTCAGAGCGCATAGGAGATTCTGCGAGTGTTTCCACTTAACTAAAGCGATCCCAAAGCTCCTCCGCAGACGGGTCATTCAACTCCCCTCTCCCATCGTGCAGGTACTCCGGCAGGCTTCTGAAAGCGTCTTTCACTTGTACTGGTCGAGTCTCCTCGAATTTCGGATCGATAACGGAACCAATGTCCAGGAGGGTAGACACAATGTCGTACCGGCCCCACCTCTCCTCTGGCTTCTCTGATTTGTCATTATACTGGTTCCAGTTCTTTCCCAGTCCCTAGATGCCGCTGCGCGAGAGCAATTCACGCAACGCGTCTCCTGCACCGTATACGACAACAGAGGTGACAACAAAGTTCCCCGGATCCTGCATTGTCCCGCTAAAGATGCCCTTGATGAGCACTTCCTCCACTGTACGCCATAGCTGCTCGCGGAACGACACGTTCACTGCGAATGCGCGCGCGAGAATGGCAGCATGCACATATGCGGAGCGGTACAACTCCTTCCTTTTGTCCTCATCAAGCCCGACGTGCGGGGTGTACATCCGTACTGTATGATTCCATAGTTCATGGAATAGCTGCACATCAAGGCGTTCAGTGAGAAGGTTAGGCCCCGTAGCAAGACGCGTTAGGGACGCTTTTGCTGGTCGCGCGCTGGGAGGGAGGAGGCGTCACCGTCGTACGTGAGGGATTTTGGAGAGTTGAGAAGCGGTTGACGAGAGGAAGGCGAGCAGGAAATCGATGGAGACAGGTTATGCGGAGGCGGTTTGTATGAGTCTCTGAGAGACGGATTTCAAGAGGGAGAAGAGGGCAGTACTATTGGTGGGCTGGGAGTTGAGGAGTGTAGCGAGCCCTGCGGCATCTTTTTGGGATATGGGCATGTTGAACGCGCCAAACGATGGAAGTTTTGAGAGTTTAGGAGCTAAGAAGGATTTTGAAGGGCACTCGGAGGAACGCGTTAGTGGTAAGTGCTACTTTGATGATCCTTAAGAGTTGTAATAATTAGCGAACCCTGTGCTTCATGCGAATACGAGTAAGTCTCTGTTTCAATTGTCCATAGTTGATCACGGTGACACGACTCATTGCATGGAGCATATGTGACCATAAATCTAAAGTAGATGCGATGGCGATATCGATGACCACTTGGCACTGATCTTGGAGGAGGGATGCGGACTGCGGACATGGCTGATCAACGCGTTAGATGCGTAATTTGACTCATACCGACCACTTATGTTTGCCCAACATTGAAGACAAAGTACGATGAGAAGATGTATTGCAAAGGAAGTGCTTGTGAGGATGACTACTAGATAAGATGATGTAAATGCAAGTGCAGGTGATTGCTCGTCATATGTAATCCAAGAGTCCACCAAAGGATATACGGATACTGTAAAACGCCCGCGAGTAGGCGCATAAAAATGGGAATACATATGCGAGTGATGTGGTAAGCATGAAAGAGGATGTTGTGTAACGGTGACGAATAGAAGGGTATCAAGACGGATGATAGGTGTGGATGAAAAATACTTGCGATAAGAGACTAAAAAAAGAGATAATAGAACAAATGCAGACATCGGTCAGACACAAAATATTGTCGTCCGGCGACAGAAATACGCTCTTGCGAATAGAGATATGTGAGAGGATGAGCCATTAGAAGCCACAGGCACAGCAAAGTGGCTGGATCCTTGGAGAGCATCAAAAGTAGATCGGAGAGACCGAAACGAAACAATCAAGCATCCTCAGGGCGCTGGATTATCCAATCCCCGTTCACATCCGCGGCTAGCAACACGCTCTGCGTCCAGTTCTCCTGATCATCATCATCGAGTAGTCCCAGATGATTAGATGATGCAGTAGACAACACAGAAGATACGCGAGTCCTAGAGGTTGGGTTTGGCCGTAATTGGCTTACAGCTGGTGCATCAGGCGATGCCAGGAAAGGTGTTTTATTAGTCGATTCGAACTGTGAATGCCCAGTCTCCTGAGGCTGGTCAAGAGTGGACGCTGTCGAAGGTGAAGAAACGTCGAAGCTCGGCCCCATGCCTAATGAAGGGCCTTCGATCGGAGTGTCCAATACAGGAGGGAGATTCGACACGCTTGCCTGCGGAGCTGTCACAACAGATCGAGGCGTCGAGATAGACGAGTCGCTAGATGCCGATCCAGGATTCTGTGTGTATGGTCCTCCTTCTGGAAGTATAGGAGCAGAGATGAACGCCTTCGCGCTAGGTGCGCTGAGATTATTCAGAGACGAAACCGATTTCTTCGAGAAGAGCAGACGCAAAGATGGTTTCTTCGACCTTAAGCCACGCTGCGAAGTTACTGAGTCGGTAGGAGAGGGGGATGGGGATGATTGGGATGACGATGATGTAAGAGGGGAGAAATTGGGCAGAGAAAGAAGAGGAATTGAGCGCCGCTTGGTCATCGTAGCAGGAGAAGGTAAACTTTCTGGTGACGAAGGGAACTGGACAGGACCAGATATAGGAATGGGATTACTGATAGTGGGGCGCCTTCCTCTGCTGTGAAGAGCGTACGGTGCAGTGTCTGCAATTTTAGGAGGGCCTGATATATCTGATTCAGACTTGGACGACGCATAAAATCCATCAGGTCGATCGAGAGGGAGATGCGACAAAGAAGGCTGACCCGAGGAGGTTGGAGGCGTAGCGACGGATTCTGCTGAAAGTGATAACGGTGGTGGCGGAGAAAACGATGTGGAAGAAGGGTCAGGTGCATCATCAGAGGATAATGAGACATCGTCCTTGAGAGAACTGCTTGTAGCCGAAGTATCTCGCGTGTGTGAAGGCCTTTGGCTGCTGGAAGCAATAGACGACGAGGAAGAGAGAGTGCTCTTTGTATCAAGGTAGACAGTCGGCACCTCCGGACGCTCCATGAGCGTCCACCTCCTCTGTGGGTCAGCATCGTCCAGGGCACCCTCAGCAGACGAGTCATAGTCAACGCTCCTCGTGTCCTCCTCCGCCCTCCTGACATTATGCAAGCTGTCCTCCTCCGCCTCATCATTGGCATCTGAGTACTCCTCATCTGCATCGTCATTCTCAACAGCAGCTGCTGTATCCGGTGCTGATATATCAAGAACCACGCTCTCCCGCTTAATATCCATCACTGGTGTCGGCTCCTCGCTGACAGGGCTCCAGATCCCCTCAATCTCGCACAATACCCGCAGCAGCGGCGGGCTCATATTTAAACTAGGGCAGAAAACGAGGAGCAGGTTGCTCAACGGCATTTTCGTCTCCTTGCTCTCCTTGGCCGTCGCCCGGATCAGCTCGGTGACCGTCTGCACGAGATCGCGGTTCTCCTGCGGAAGCTTGGCGATGAGGGAACTCAGCGCATTTAGGAGGGACTTTGAGGGCGGGGGCATCCCGCTGAACGAGGGCATGGCGAGGGTGGATAGGGAGGGTGGTTTGCGGATTGCAGGTAGAGGGAAGCCCCCGCCACCACCCCTCGGGTTCGACGGGAGGCCGGACGCTTTGCTTCTGCCCGCCGAGACATTGTTCAAGGCCTCGGAGGCATTCGCCATATGCTCTTTGTTAATTACGGCCTCGAAATACGGCGCCAATTTCTGTGTCATTATGGGCTCGGGGACTAAATATGGATAGGGCATTAATTAATGTGTGTAAGATGAAGTAGATTTCTGAGGACACTTACGTTCGCGAAGGTAGGCTTTGAATACAGATGCCACAGCGTGAGGATCGAGATCGCCCGGCGTGCATTCCATCATGTCGTAATCGGCACCTAGGAGACGGACGTACGGGTCACTGTCAGAACACTATAAAATGCCGGAAAACAAAAGAGGTACTCACCAGTGTCAAATTCTGCCCGGATTTTACTGACATGCGAGGCTCGCCCGCTGACTCTGCATAAATTAAAAGGACTCAGAAACCATCTCCCCGAATAAGCACCCGGGACAACCACTCACCGGAACAAACCCTCCTCCTGGATACCCCACACCAACAAATGCTGTGCGCACCTCACCACCAGCGCCGGGATCCTCCTCTCCTCTAGCTTCCGCACTTGCTCTATCTTCTCGTTCCCATCCCCCACCCGCGCAACCTCCACCTCCGCGCGCCCGACGCTCACTGCCGTGTCCCTCACCACCGTCCGCAAATCCCTCCCAAACACCACTCCGCCGGACCCCACCTTGCCCCTAATGGGCCCGCGCACCAGCCGCCCTAGCACGGGCCCGGGTGGGGGCAGGTACGCGTCCGAGTCCGAACCGGACGTCATGCTCGACGCGATACTGTACGACCCGGAGGGCGCATTCGGGGTGCGGCGCGCCTGCTTCCCTTTCTGCTGCTGCTGCTGGTAATGATGGTGCGGGTGCATGAGCATCGGGAGGTGCACACTCGGGTTGGACGTGTTCGAGCTCGTGCGGGAGAGCCCATAGTCCATGTGGCTGCTCGAGAAGGACGACGGGGCGGTATTGCTCGACGATGCGGAGGAGTACCCCGAACCGGAGGAGCTTGCACTCATCCCACCCCACGCGCGGCCCATCTTCTCCACGGCGCGCTTGGCGAGCCCGCTTGCGGCGGGCGCGAAGCCGCTCGTCATGCTGATCGCCGTCTGCCGGAAGGACGGGCTCATCTGGGGCGGCAAGGTGGGGAGAGTGCGTTCGGGGTGGACTGGGGGCGCCAGCAGCGCGGTGTTGCTGCTATTCCCTGGGCCTGGGAGGCGCCCGCGGAGGTTGTGTCGTGCCGACTGGGTGGGAGCACCGAAGCCGTGCGCGCTGTCTGACGCAGGCGGGGTGGGGGGCATGCCCTCAGAGATGGAGACTGAGGTTTGCTTGAGGTCCGTCGCGGACGCACTGAGGGCGAACGCAGGGGGCTTGCCGAACGGCGAGCCGAGGTTGAGCGACATCGAGCGGCGGTTTTTGTTTTTCACGGACGAGGCGGGGGATGCGCGCGGGTGCACAGGGGCGGGCGCCGCGGTGGGGGTAGCATTGTCGGTGGCGTGGAAGGAGTCGTCGTCCTCCTCTGGCATGCCAAAGTCCGCATCGCCGATGAGCGCGCTGAGCCGCTTAGTGACGGGCACGATCGTGTGCGTGGACTGCACAGACTCTGCCATGGACACGGGGCGCGAGCCGCGCGCGGCAGTAGTCGCACCCGGGCGGATGGTGTGGTGGCTCATCGTAGAGTCGCTCTTCCGCCACGCCTCCTTCATTTCTGTCTTGTCCCCCCCTGCATTCTCCGCCTCCCCGGCCCGCGTCTCCTGCTCCCGCTTCTCCTCCTCGCCCATCCGCATATATGTCACCGCAGACGATATCCCCGGACTCAGTGCCATAATCGATAGCCGATCGGGGCTCGAAGTCGCAGTGGCCGTCTGCTGGGAGCTGGACTCCGCAGGGTTTCTCGCATGGCGGGCCGATTTTGGCGGAGGCGGGGGTGGAGTAGGCGACGTGTCCGACTGGGGCGGCGATTTTGGCGACTTTTTGTGGAAGACGTTCGTGGCGAGCTGCGTCAACTGTTTAGCACCCCGATACGAATGCTGGGAGGGCGAGCTGGGATGGGGGGCGTTTACCTGGGCCGGGCTCGATGCAGACGGGAACAGCGGGAGGGGGGTTGGTGTGTGCCTAGGCGGCCGCTGCTGCTGCTGATGCTGCTGGTCTATCCGCGTCTGCTCTTGTGGAAGGTACTGCCGTGTGTCCTGCTCTCGCTCCGACGCAGCCTTGTTGAACATGGCGGAGGTGTCCTCGGACTTTTTGCGCCGCGCCGCGAATGCGCGCTTGAGCTTGAACCCGGGGCCATTCCCAGCGACCGCGGCGTTGAGGAGCTTCCCCGCAGCGGAGGGGGGCGGAGGTTGCGCCACCTGGGGAGCGGGGGATGTCGACTTGCTGGGGCCGTTGCCCATAGAGGCGAAGGGGAGGGAGGAGGAGCGGGGGGCGGTGGAGAGGAGCCTGGGTGGGGCCAGCCCAGGAGTGGGAGAAGGAACAGGGGAAGAGGAAGAAGAGAGGGGTGCGGGATATGCCGGTGACAAGTGGGAGTAATTAATGGGCCTGGTGTCGCTCGATGTGGGTGGGGGCAGCATGGATGACGAGGAGGAAAACGAGGCGGAGGAGGAGGCTGAGGCGTAGGGGCTGATGCTGGGGCTGATGTCAGACCTGCCTGCGCCTGCCTGCGCGCGTGCGGCATGATCGCGCGTGGCAGCTGCACTCGTGGGGGGCATGGCGTGCTGCTGGCTGGTGGCGATGTCGGCACCTGGGTACATCGTGTCCGTGAGGGGAGCCTGGGGCTAACCCAGTATATGATAGTGATCTATTAGGTTATTCTACGGGGGTAGGAGGGCGAAAGAAGTCAGCAGCGGACCCGGCGTATGTAAGGAGCAGAAGAGTGGGAGGAGAGACGCAGCGACAATGCAGGGCTCAGTAGAGTTGCTGCGACGATGCGAGGCTCAGTAGAAATGCAGCGATACTAAGCAAAGATGCGAGTGGAACACGTCAGAGCAAGCTGGTAGGCTTGGTGATGCCGGGGCAGCGATGAAACGCAAACAACCGCTAACCAACAAAAACTAAGAATGCAGCTCACGATGTAGTAGAATATCGGTGCTGGCGTGGCTCTCGAGAGAGGACATGCGAGCTGAGCGGGTATCAAGAGGAGAGAGTGGGAGCTCGAGAGAGTGAGCTCAAGAGAGAGATTGCCTGTACTGACAGTACTGCTCCCAACAGATGGAAACCGTGGGCGCCGGCGCGGCTTGTTCCCGCCGCGAGTCCGCAGACACAATTTTACTATCAGCCCATCTGCCAGCCCACCACCCAGCGAACTCGCTCCTGAGAACATCCATACCAGAAGTTAGAACCCTCTCAGCCTCAGGCGTCACCCGACCCACACACAATTGTCCAGCAGACAGCGAATGCAAAAATAGCCTCATATGTACATGCATCTACAATTGTATACTAAATCCATATAGTCTTTGTCCGGCTCCTTCTATACGTTGGTACCAGTACTTCTCCACAGAACACTGATCAGGTAATAAAATAATGCTCATGTACACTAACCAGTTGAGCTGATATCGCACCTGAGTGCTTAAGATAAACTTCGAGAAATCGAGCACATCCTCTGATGAAGCTCACGCATGCCATCTGCATCACCCCGGGGCTCTCTAAGGCGGCACCAAGAACTCTTTGACCTACGACACAATCATATCAGCCATCACGTCCGCTGCAATCGAAGCCGGACTTCATGTGCCCAGCCGGCCAAAGAAAGACGCTCACTCACCAGCTCATATGTGAAGAACGACGTCGCAATGCTCGGCGCCACCTTCACTGTAGAAGGCGCCCAAATGGACTCACGTCAGCTTCTGCACAATAACGCATCCCGGGCCAAGAATGGAGACAAAAAGCTAGGATCATCATGATGGAATGAAAGGACATAGATGGAAAGGAAGACAGGGAATGGAGGTAATGAGATAGATAGGGCACTCACGCAAGTTGGGCCAGAGCCCTCGATACAGCCCCGCCACGCCCTCGACGCGCAGGATGCCAAACAAAGCATCCAGCGCGCCGGTGTACTTGATCGACCCGCCCTGCATCCCCGTTACCTGCATCTTCCGCCGCAGCACGTCGAACGGGTACGTTAGCGTCTGCGATATCGAGCCTACACACCAATTAAATAAACGTAATCAGCCCCAAATTCATCTCCAGCAGCACACAGGAGATGCTCGAATAAACAACTCACCCGCTAACGCCCCACAGCTCAGCTTCCGCACCACACTGCTCTTCCCAGGGGGCGTAATCACCCCCCTCAAAAACTCATACGCCGCAAAGTTGATTCCCACATACGGCGCGACGCCCACCGCGGTAGTCACGAGCCCGCGGTACAGCGCGCGCACACCGCCCTCCTCGCGCATGATCTTCAGAGTCATGCCCCAGATCGTCAGGTCCGCCTTGGTGTACTGCGGCCCTGGGACGGAAGAGGTGTGGTATGCGGAGGCGAGGGCATGCTTGGCAGCGAGGGGTATAGAGGCGCTCGAGGTGGGTTTTGCGGCCGCGGCCGCTGCAGTGAGCGGTATGGAGGCGGTTGCTATTGATAGCCGTGAGCGCACGAGGTCGAGTGGGTATGTTGAACCTGGGTGAATAATATCACATCGTCATTTCGTTTCCGAGAACGGGGGAAAATTAGAAGTTAGGAAAATAGGGGCCCAACGTTCCCCCGGAAGCGAAATGAAAAACAAAATAACGCGATCGCAGAAAATGGGGGATGTACGTACACACAGACGTGATGCCGGCGAGGGCGCCACTGAGCAGCCGTTTTCTCGTATCAAGCTCTTTCGAACCGTGTAGTGTGAACCACTATAAAAGTGCAATGATTATGACGTCAGTAGGTGAATCCGGGGTAAAGAGCAGGGACGAATTGGAGGGGGATAGCGGGGTAACTCACCTTTTTCAGTTGCTCGTATGTGGTGAATTGCACGGCGCTGAGAAATGTAACATGCGATGTAAGCCTAATCACGAATACGATACGGTCCCAATGCAGATACATCAGGACTTGGACGAAGAGAGCGAACGACTTGCCTATACGGCACGATCCTCAGGCAATTTATTCCATTGCCCCGCATGAATCCTTTGAACCCCTCCTCCTTCCACATCCGCATCAGGCTCCGCCACACGCCCTTGTACTGCGAGTCTGAACCGCGGGGCTGCACCTGTCTGTCGTTGTCCACACCAGCACCATGAGCATTCTTCGTCCTCAAGCAGAGTAGAGAAAGAAAAGGATGGCTTACTGGATGATCTTGAGCCGTTCTAGAGGGCTTACGACCGTGCGTGACGCAGCACCCGCACATCCGCCCGCTGCAGCGCCGATCCCAAAGCAAGGTCAGCTTCCCGAAGAGGAACAAAGTGGGAGCATTGCGTACCAATGAAATACGAGGTTACTTCGGGGGTAAGAAACAGCGCGGCCTTCTTCGCTGGGGGCTCTGGTTCTGGTAACTGCTGCTGGGCCTGCGGGGATTGCGAGCCAGGGGGTGGGGCCTGCACGGATGTCATGATGATGTTGCTAGTTGTGCAAGTGTATGTGCAGAGGGCATGAAACGACCGAAAGGGTGAATGAGAGCGCGGGGAGGCCTACGAGGGTAGTGCCTGGATATAGTACAAGAACAAGAGGGAGGGAGAGCAGGCCAGGCGGTGCGGTGGCGGGAGGCTCTGAGTGTCGAGTTTCTGTCAATCCCATTGGTGGAAAGTTTCATGACGCTACATCACGTGGAATACATCGGCCCGAGCCAGTCGGGTTTTTCGCGCTCGGTGCTTTTTGTGGGCCTCTTTCTGAAACTCGAATTCCGAGCTACTTTTCCTCCACTCGATGATCTGCCTTTACACGCTGCACACATCTTCACCTTGCCACACCTCACACTCACCGACCACCCCATAATGCCAGCGCCTAATCTAATACTAACACCAGCTGATCCCCAGCGCCATTTTCACCAACCGAGAGCCGGAACACCATCGGATCTCGCTATTGAATGCACCCTTCCTCATCCTCGCGAAACAACGCATTATCGATAAACTGCTATCTGGATTCCTCAACCAGACCGAAATAGCTGTACATTCATCGAACCACCAGGTTCTACCTCACGATGGGAAGCGCGGAATGTAGCAGTCTACGTCTTCGGGTATCCTCCGGAAGCAGCAATATGATGGGCCAATGGCAACTGCAGGCGTGCTCTCCCCGAGGGCACTTGCTTTGCCACTCGTGGATGCTGCACTCGGAAACCAATCATGATGCGCACGGATGTCGGACTGTCCGACAACTCACGGTGTGCATGCAGCAGTCACGTTCCTATACCATGCTAGTCGGTCATCGATATATGCCGCTTGCTCGTGGCTACTCTGTTCACTGTCTTATTAACTTCCAGTCTATGGTGATTAGGTCCGAGGGTGAATAGGTTTTTTAATGCTGTCTTACATCTGGACTTACGAGGGCTTCAAAGCTACAAGCTCGAAGCCAAGTATATGCATTCCATGACCCATTTGAAACAACAGAAGCAGCAATTCTCTTTGAAAAATCTCTTGAAAATCGATCGAATGGCCAATTCATTTCCAGGGAATCTACACGCTCGTTCTTCTAGCAGGATCCTCTAAAACTGAAACAGCCATCTTGTCGATCATTCATTCATAATGCAGCTAGTAATCGCGGGCTACATGGGACGTCATAGAAACTTTCTGTCTACTTTCTCTGTGCCTTATGTTGAAACCCTCTCCTCCATGAGAATGGCGGCGTCTGGCAGGGTGTGGCGGCGTCTACTAGGATGTGCACAGAAACTGGCCGAAAGCAGCATCTCGAACACGGGGCACGCAACGCAACTGGAGATCGTTGAATATTGAAATTAGCACTGCCATGCGTCGATATCCCCGTTCTAGACGATGGAATCCTGTGCATCTCTAAGGAAACTCTAAGGCATTGTCTTTAGCTGATGCGTCGAATTGTTTTCCGACAGCTAACAAAATCCATGCAGCAGCCATGTTTAACCATGCCTTCGCCACACTAGTCGGTGGTTGATATACGCCGCTTGCTCGTGGCTCCTCTGCTCACTTCCCTATTAACAACCGTGATCAGGTTCGAGAATGATCTCTTAATGCCGTCTCACCTCACTGACCTCTATTCCTTGGATATTAACCTGATGAAGCACTGACTCTACGACCGTTTCAAGAATTTCCAGAGACTATCCCAGAGTCAGTGAACTCTCAACGATCTACTTCCTGGGACACAGCCACTCTTCTAGCGGGATACTCTAAAACTGAAGTTCGATCATCCCGCCGATCCTTCATTCAAACAGCTAGAGACTGCAGACTTAATTAATAGTACTACGCAAGGCGTCATAGAACTTTCTTTTATCCTCTTCCTGTCCTGTGCCTATGCCATGTTCTCCAACGCATGGCGGCGTCTAGCAAGTCATGGCGGCGTCTAGTAAGGGTGACGATGAAAACTGGATGGAATAAGCACCTCAAAAACTAGCACGCAACATACTATGGTTCCTTAAAATATTTGTATTGGCGCTGCCACGCGACGATATCTTCGCTGCTCCTCACACCAACTTCGCTCCCGATGATGGATTGCTGTGCATTTCTGGAGAACCTGTCTTCAGCTGATGCACCGAGCTTCAGCTTTGCAAGAGTTATATTTGGCCATGTGTCTTGTCACGCAAGTCGGTGGGCGATATGCGCCGTTCACTCGTGGCTCTTCTATTCATCATTTTAATAACAAATTAGCCAGTCCATAGCGATGAGGCCAAGGTGAATTGGTTTTGTTAATACCCTTTTACGGGTCTTCACTACAAATTGGAGATCGGGCTTCTGTGTCGTCTTTCTTGTCGGTGATCGCTGGATGCCACTGACTTGTGGCCCCTATTCACCGTCTAATTAATAACAGACTACTTGGTGATCTACGCATATGTGGTGAGTAGGATTCCCAGATAAACTGATACTCGGTCATCTCGCCGATCAATTTATTAATTTTCTCGCTGGTAACCGCAGGCTTGACTGATATCATTACCTTAAACTTTCTATTCACGTTCTCGGTGCCTTCAGGTGTCTGTGACCCTCTCTTCCAGGGCATGGTGGCGTGTGGGGATGGAAACTGGACGAAAGGAGCACCCCTGCAATACAGCTTAGACTCTTTAAATATTCTTGCTAGCGCTGCCACGCGACGGTATCCTTTGTTCATGATGGCCGAATGTTAGGGAACTATGTCCAGTTGATGCATTGAGCTTTCTTGACGGGCTTTCATGTAGATATCATTTGTCTCGCGGCGATAAGATGAAGACTTTGGCAGACATAATACTTCCACACTGCAAGCCATATCAACACACTTTTCGACTTGGCGCGGACCTACAAATTTGTAAATCCTGTACATGGACCTGGAAGTCTACGATCCCTGGGGAACTACAACTCTGTATACATGAGTGGAGTGCCCAGCACCCACTAACTTCGCATTACAACAAGGCTATACATCCGATATTTTATACAATTGTCAACAATACACAGCCACGGGTAACTGGTACAACACCCCTGACCATTATATTCTCGGATCTATCAAGCACCTTCGACGACCCACACTACAAACCGTAACTTACTAGAGCTGATGGATTAGAGTGGAAAAAGAAAAACATATCTCACGCCCTTCCTCCAATCCATCAAAGACGATCCTCTGGATCTCGACTGTATTCCGGCGGAGGTGCAACTTCTGGCGAAGTCGCCGCGCCCTCAGCTTGTGCCTCCCGTGCTTTGCGCTGCTCAGGATATCCTGTGACACGGGCACGGCCCGCTTCTTGTTGTCCAGCCATCGACGAGCTCCCCTCTTGGAACTGAGGTATCTGCACCCGCAAGGATCTGCCTCGCTGCATTTGTCCATAGTGACTCTGGGAATACGATCAAAAAAACATATGTGTGAGCTACTGCACTATGTTTAGCTGAAACAAACTTATGCTTACATCTTGGCTAGTAACAGTGCTGGAAGGAAAGCTTGTGCGGAATTGGTTACCTTCCGACGCACTTGGGACATTTGACCACTGGATAAGACGATATTTATCACCCAGCCAGCTTTGGAAAGATTATTACACGTACGTTGGCTTGGCTCTGTTGGCTCTGCTGATTCCAGGAGGTGCGATATGTGAACGGCTCGACGACAGGGGTTACGCCAGGAGCCTGCGTTCCCTCGATATCCACTATTTTTTCTGGGTAAGACTGCTTTTTGCCAAATAGCAGGCGGCGTCGCCGGAGGACGAAGAAGTAGAAGAGCCCCAGAAGTGCAAAAACCAGTAGGAGAACGGATAAAACAATACCAGCGATATCGCCACCGGAGAGCTTGCTAAAGAAATGAGGTGTCAGAATAATCTTTCTACCTTAAGATGATGATATTTACCCAGAATCGCTTTTCGTACTACTTCATAAAACGATCAGATTTCGCCGTACACAAAATACTTAATATGTAAAGCCTCACCTTCCTTGTAAAGACGCGGTGGTGTAAACGTTCGCGTAGTCGATGGCCAATGCCTGTCCGTTGGTCGAGGACCCGTACTGAATGTTCAGTGTGTGAGTACCAGCTCCGAGATGGGATGCCTGGTACATCATCAATTGAGGTCTGTAGAATCCTCTGTTGGTAGTGTAGTTCGTAGCAGCTCCACCATCGAGCTGAACACTGTAAGAGGCACCGTTGGGATCTACGGGACCGTACAGAGCAATAGCGTCGCCTGCTCACAACCCAGATAAGATGGATAAATCAAATATTAAATGAAGCTTCACTTGCCCTGCAATTTATGGACTCATGTTAGCGGATACTGCGGAAAATTTTATATCATACTCACTTCAAAGGTGAATTCGACGGAAGTGCCAGAGAGTGTAGTGACGCTGTCGAAAAGATAAGCACAGATGATATGCTCGTGGAATGACCCCCACGCACTGGCCTGAACCGCCATTGAATAATCCAACATTCTTAGGATTTGTCGTCCACGAGCTTGACGGCGAATACACGAATGACGAATGGGTATCTTGGAAAGTATTTACTATAAGATCTTCGTCCTCATTGCCGACACTCGTTTGCCAGGTGATCTATAAAGCTGACCCATGAACATCTCCAGGTCCCAAACCTAAATGATTCTTAACACTCACAAAATCCACATCCAGGAAATTATTCGCCTTGTTCGTCACCGTCATCGTATGCATACCTTCCTGCAATGTTGCGCCTGGAGGAAATAACGCGACTCCGAACGTACTTGTGTTTCCTCCATTGCCATTTCCATCGAACGAAACAGACCCAGGCCCATCAACGTCGACATGATATGGCCCATGATTATTGCGCTCAGCGCCAAAGAATTGCACGCTCGTGCCGTAATAAGTGAAAGAAACAGTGTCGCCCTGATGACTAGACACCATGAAACTGCTTTGAGAATACCTGGATAGAGGATACTTATTAATTGACCAGAAGGGTTTATGGTATTATTCACTTACGAGTCTGCAGACGGATCACCTGCGGAGGTCCCAGCTACCCATTGAGAAGAGTAAATAATCACCGGTGAATTATCTTCGATGGTTGTGTTGAATGAAGGCATAATATAAAAAACGAATGTGTGCAATGCTCATCAAGAGCTTGCGGCCTGTGAAAGAATGTAGCGCCGTCAGGGGAGCGTGATATGCCAATGAAAGGACTTCTTATACTTACAAGGAATGTCGGTCCGCGGAACAACGAAGGGCACCCCTAGGCTGCCAAATTCCAATCAGCGCTGAACTCTCCGGGCAACGAGGTGAACTTTGTCTTCGGTCATGGGCGCTGTTCTTGCATATATATATGCTGCCCCGATACCCGGCAGGCATGGAGAACTACATATGCGAAGCGAACTCCACAGCATCACCTGGAACTGTCATGTATGTCATGGTTGCAATGATACTCGAACTTAGTAGTAGATCACTCTATCTCACCTTGGTATATAAATAACTCGGTATGAAGGCATCAAAGATAGTGTTCACGCCTATCGATATGATCCATGTTATCTGTGGTTAAGTAGGCAATAGTGAAATGTACAGTGTGAGATTTGAAGATACTTATTGATACTCACAATATACGCAAACTGAAGTTCAAGGATTCAGAGGTCGACGGTATGACGGAGAATGTTGGTCAACCAAAATACCAAGAGAATCTTCCTGAAAAATTAATATGTAAGTGCTTAAGTAATGCTGCAATCAAATCAAAGTTTGGATGTGAATGAGCTTCGAAAGGATTTTTCTCAAATGAATGATGGTAATTTACGACCAAGCATGATCATCAATGCGGCTACTACAGCGTGAGTACTAGTACACGAGTCGGATGTATAGTAGAGTACATACAATCAAAATCAATACAAGTACCCATCTAAGCGATTTCTTTCTCAACTAAGAGTAGCCAGGAGCTCCAGCGAGCACTGATCGGGACCTGGCAGTTCTGCTCAGTCTCGAACCTCGCTCGTTAGAGGCCACTAAAATTCCGCCACATCAATTTTAAATGCCTGAAATACAACTCAAAGACTCAGCTACCGCAAAGGATGGAGCGCAAGCTCCTGAGTATACTCCGGAGGAGCTGACGGAACACTTTCAATAATGGAACCAGGTAGAAGGGAAATGATATAATTGTATTGTATGCTTCTCCCCCGGTAGAAGCTTGAAGTACCTGTACTTCTGTTTCATCTGTGCGAGATATTCTGCTCATTCCTGGAAGTGAGAAAGGTGTCGATATTGATGGCGTATGGCGGTAGCTTTGTATATGGCATCGGGGGAATGACCAGAAGAGTGGGAATGGGATTAAGCATAGACATTTCGATAGCGGGATTAGAGTCCTGGATAGTGGGATGTTATTTTAGAAAGTGGGGTAATGAATAAATTTAGTGGGATTGTATTCTTCAAACCACTATGTAAGTTAATATAACACTAAAATGGCTTATGCAGACTATTGAGAGAACAGAAATAATAAAATAAGTAAAATAGTATGGATAAAAAGCGAAAAATTCAAAGTCATAGTTAGTTATAATTATCTAGCATGCTAAATTGAACATGGTTACATACCTGAGTTGATTCCAATGCTTGTGAGCTCTTCTTGTGCATCCTTTGAGTTCCTTCAGGGAGGATATAATCTTCATTAACTTCAGATGCCTTCTTTTACCACCTGTCTGTACTGTAAGAGATTCTGGCTGTGAAGGCATCCTAGGCTCTAATTTATTACATCTTCTTCAAGCTGAGAGGCTGAATTATCAGATTTAGAACAATTTATGTATTAGAAGGAAGCAATAAAGGTTTTTAGATATAATGCTCACAGTATTCCATGAATGAAAAAGAGTGGCTGTGTAGGAGATTTGAGGCAAGATCCAAGTCAGCTTCTGAGTTATTGACATGTAGGATTGTGGCTGAAATAAAAGCAATTTTAGTAATTATAATGAGCTATAAAAAAAGTTACAGGAGATTAACATACATGCCCCAGCAGCTATTGGAAGATTTGTGAAAATCATTTTGTACAAAATTTGACGTAAAAATGACTGGAGAAGCCAATAAGTTATCATCATCATTTTTGTAAGTCTTATTGCAATTAAATCCAAAGCCCATTCCAGCAATACCCATCCCAGCCCCATTAGGTTTGATAGCATTGATTGGGACATCAAGAACAGAAGTTGACTCTAATCCTGCAACTAAAAAAATAGAAATCAGAGGAATATCAAGTAAATAGAACAATAACAGTGCACCTGATTCCTTTAAGCCATTTGATTCACTAATAAAGGTCAGCATTGGCTGAATTCAATCTTTCCAACTGACTGAGTCTATCTTCAGTAGCTACAGTAGCAGGCATTGAAACTGGTGTTCAGCCAGTGAGATGGACACCATGTAAGTCACCATCCTTTAGCTCTTTCACTAACCTGTGGAGCTCCTGCTTGCAATCCTTCCATTCATGCTGAAGCTGTTTCTCCTGCTCCAATTTTACCTGAAGTTCCTGGACCTGTGTTCAATGATCCTCAACAGGAATGTTTTTATCTACACAAATCTCCTTGATTTCATCTTCTAGGGACTTGCTCCTTACAAGCAATTCAGCCTTGTGAATATCACCTGCATTTATCTCAGCCTGGAGAGTGTCATAAGAAGACAGATTATCCTCTCTGTCTTTCTGCTTATTGAAGCTCCAAGATTGGTGTTGGACACCTAGCTGCTCACATTCCATTGGGCATAACACCACTCTTCTGAATAGCATCTAACTTGTCTGCAACAAGAGTATCAAATTTTTGTGCACTATAGATATAGCCAAATAGCAGGTATAAATAATTGTGTTCAATGGAACCCACAAATTAATTGCTTCCAGAATATCTTTCCCAGTGTGGGTTACTGCATTAGTTCTGGCATGACTACCCTCAATGAGATTTGAGTGGTTGGGTACAAGTGCCCAGCTGTTATCATAATATACAGAAGAAAATAACTCAATAATTTAAGTCTAATTCAAAAGAAATATAGAGAAATGAGAGCAACAATAAGTGCTCATTGCAGCAATATCCACCACAGCTCAGTTCCCAGGCATATAGCATATTCAATATCTGAGTCAGAGCCATGCAATGCTCATCAGCAGTTAGGCATAAACCAGAAGGTTTTATAACAATCCCACTAACAGAATGCTAACCCACTAAACAGCATCTCCATCCCACTATCTGAACACAATCCTACTATTAATAAAAATAGTACCAATCCCATTAACACTCTTCTAGTATAGACTCATGGCATTGAACGGTCTTTAGTAACAGGTGGATGCAGCTCTGGACCCGAGAGTCCAGATGACTAGAAATGGCATTCAGTATCAGTAGATATAATGCCCGCAACTTCGATTGGCATACTCACACTGGCAAGAGCCATCAACTGATCCTGATCACGCCCCAAGTTTTGCAACTCGAAAGAAGCCAGTGGTGAATGTGAATAAGCTTGTAGATATTCGCGATTTCTGCTTCCCAGAGAAGCAGGTTCTGATGTCATGGCTAGGTTATAATCAAAGGGCTCAACCAAGCCTGAGTGAAATTCGAATCTGCCGTGCGTCTGTGTCCGCTTCAGGGAATATCGTTTACGCCTTCTGCAGCCTCCTCGAAATGTGAAAAAAAATAGCAAAAATACAATAAAGCAATTTGCCGCAGCAGCAACAGCGATCCCAGCAATAGTACCGGTGTTCATTCTTCAGAGAAACTCGCATAATGAGCTGGGAGAATAGTATGGGCTCCTGTTCTACTTACTTTGCTGTCTCACTTACGCCTGGTCTATGCAAGAACTTCATCAACTGAATTGTTATTCCTTCTTTCATACTGAACTCACCTCCCGCCGAAAGAACCTGCTGTGTATACGGTTGCGAAGTCAATGGCGAGAACTTGATTTGAGAGGTTTGAGGGCTGTGATTGTATTTTTATCGTATGATTGCCTGGACCAAGGTTGCTTGTATGATATAGCATCATCTGTGGTCTGTAAAACGATTGATTTGATACAAAGTTCTCGGGCGTCCCACCATCGAGTTGTACAGAGTAAGGCGCTCCATTGGGTCCAACAGGACCGTACAGCGATATAGCGTCACCTAGAGCAGGGCGCAATTAAAAAAATTTGAATTGTATAAACTGTGCACGCCGCTTGCCCTGACATACCGAGGATTTGCATCAGATGATATAATCTCACAAATATCATTGGGACACTTACTTCGAATGTATATTCTGCATATGCGTTGGGAGTATTCGTCTCACTATAATTAAGCTGAACAGCCGAAGGATGATTATTAATTAACCATAGACGCACTGCCCCGTCCCTCCCATGAACCATCCCACATCGTCCGGGTTTGTTGACCAGGAGCCGGCAGGAAAGTATAAGAAAGATGGATCCGTATCTTGAAACGTATCCACGAGCAAAGTTTCATCATCGCGCCCGATACTCCACTGCCAACTGATCTGAAAGAGGCACAGCAAATCTTGATTAATGCCACAGATGATTTGAGGGTTGACAACTCACGAAGTCAATATCTATATAAGTTGTACCCTTGTTTATAACCTTCACCGTATGTTTGCCATTTTGCAATGGACTCGAGGTCGAGAACAATGCTGTCTGGAAGACATCTCCACCGCTTGGTTTCCCCTCCCCCTCATAATACAGGATCCCGTCCAATTCCACCTGGTATTGGCCATGGTTTGCACGTTTTGCACCAAAGATTTGCACGCCAGTGCCATTGAACGTGAAAGACATGGTATCTCCATCTTGCTGGGTAAGGGTGAAGCTACTTTGTGAATATCTATGTAGCAGAACTCTTGGTCAAAATTATGCTGATTATTTGAAGATGCGAGAACACTCACCGGTCTGCAGAGGAGTCATTTGAAGTTCCGGCATGCCACTGTCCTGTTGAGTACACGATGATGGGAGAATTATCTTCGATGGTGGTAGTGAAGGAGGGCATTTCAACACTCTTGACCTCAGCAACTCGCACCACTCTTTATAGGCGTGCCCTTAAGTATGTACCCCGAACATACGTAAGTGCCGCACAGGTCGTTGAGAAGGTAGAATGATATGAAGATAGTATCAGTCACGTCGGATGGTGGAAGCGCCCAGTTATCCAAGCTGTGTTTTGAAAATTTGAAATCGACTAACTTTAATGCGAAGTTTACAACATACTTAGGTAGCAAAATTGTTGCGGGATGGTATATTAATACCAACTATTATATAGACGAAGGGATGTGGCTCACCTTGAAACCACATACATACTGTACTTGTATGTAGGGGGGCAACCAGACCCCGTTTGGCATTACAATTGCAAAAATTGGCAACCAAAAACGCTGCAGGCACACCCAGAGAGCTAATTTTAGGCACTTGACCTATACCTGTAACGGCCCACTTAAGCAACCAACCCACCGTTACGTGTTACTTTTGGCTAAAATGCAACGCAACTGACCCTCCGTTACCCGTTACGGTTGCCTCCCTACATACAAGAACAGTATGAGATTGAGTTGGCCTGGGTGGTGTTCGTACCTACAATGTCAAACAGACGAACCCGACCCCTGTTTTTTTAGCCCAATTTTCGAATTTTAAGGGGATTTTCACTTTTGGAGGGAAACCAGGCCTAAATATCATAAATCTGCGATCTCTGATTTTTACCCATGTCATGTGACCAAAAGTCCATTTTTAGAGAGAAAAAATTCAAAAATTTGACTGAGGAAAACAGCTCAAGGCAACAAGATTTAAGTAATTCTACACTATGCATTACAAAGGTGCCTGTTCTAAGAAAGCCAAGACTTAAAGAGCATCCAGAAAGGGAAAATAGTTTAATGCTAGCTCTCTTAATAGCATTCTACACATGCACAGAATAGCAAGACAGAAGTAGACCTAGTCTTTCAGGGATACTTTCTAATTAGTATGTTCTAAATAAGGAATTTAAGAGTCCAAGTCTACTTTTGAGCATGATTTATTTTTTGAAACTTGGAATTTTGACAAAGTTCTGAGATGGTTTGAAAGCTCTCATCAATCCAGTGCTATCCCAATGCTTTTTAAGAGAAAATGGGAAAATTTGGGGGGCTAATTCAAGTTACAAATTTCAGGACCTTTGGAGATCAGTTTTGAGTGTCCAACACTGTACAGTTATCACCTGGTGTATGGTACAATGATATGATATTTGGTTCATTGTTATTTCTTTTTTTTTTTCATGATAAGAATGGTCCATGGGTGTGTATGTACACATTCTTTGATGGAATTGTATTTTTACAGACAAAAACATGGAGTTGTGGTGGTGCTGTGAATATTATTGTGGAGGAGGTCTATTTTGGGTGATTACCAATTGATGATACATGCGAGCACAGCAGGCCTAAAGCCAATCAAAACAAGATCAAAGCACATTATTATCAGCTCTCATCTTTGTTTGCCTTGACATCTGTCATGAACTTGCTTTCCAGGATATAGCCCAGAGGTTCCAGGCAGATAGAGTGCATGAGGTTACCAGGGAGAGACTCTGGAGACTCTGGAAATATCCCCAGGAAACATGTTCAAGCACTACCAAGGTAGGAGGGTCAAGATGGGCAACAGCTTCAGCTTATGTGCTGCACCTCCTTCATTCCTAACACCCAATTTACAGATAGCAGTGAGTGAATTGCTTCAGGTATAATGGCAATTGATACTCAACTTCCTGACTGAAGATTTGGTCAGGAGGGATCTCCAGAGACTGGAGATCTCATTGAGTGCAAAGTATGATGACAGGAGGGGTAAAGATGAGTGAGGATGATTCAGAGGTAGCTTATCCACTGGCTAGAGACTAGTAAGGATGTTAAACACAATAATTAACAAACTGAAGTACTACAATACATTTGAAGTACTTAAATACTAGAAAATCTAACCAGACTAAATATGCAGAGCACTATAATCATACTAGTGCAATGAAGAAGTAAGTGGGTTAAGAGATAGAGAGCATATGATGAAGGTTAAGGAATATGAATTGAATGTTAATGCAAAGAGATATACTACAAAAAGTATAGTGTGTGGCTGAAACAAAGTAAGTACAAAAATGGAAATGGACTGGAGTAAACCTGAGTAAACCTGGAGATGAGCAGGAAGTTGGAAAAGTGTTGGGATTGATTGTGAGCAGTCTGGAGATGGCATGTGCTGTGCTGTATAGGAATATGACAGTATTTCCCACTCAGTGACAAACCCATGAGTTGCTTGGAAGGTTTCTGTGGCTGTGACATGTTTGCATTTGACTGTGATAGTGTAATCAAAGTTTAAATTTTTTTTAGAATTCAACCATCACCAACATACCACCTGACCAGCTGATTTTTGTGAGAAATGTCTTCCCAATCTGAAATTGCTCAGCACAAGGCCCTTCTGGAGGAGAGAAAATGTGAATGCACTGAGGAAGCAAAGCAAGTGAAGAAGGAGTTACATGTTCTTGCTAAAGAGGCAAAACAGCAAAAGGAGGACTGTTTACACATCAAATGTGAGGAGAATGCTGAGCTTGTGTGTCTCCAGGCCAAAGAAGAATGGTTGGCACATGAGGAAGAAGAGTGCATATGCAAGGAAGCACAGGTGGTGAGGGAGGAAGCTGAGCATGAAATGAGGGAGAAGGATGAGGCTATTGCATGTGCAAAGGCTGCAACAGAGAAACAGCATAGGGCATTGGCAGCAAAGGAAGCTGCTAAGAAAGCAGTGGAGAAGATTACAGCAGCAGAGAAAGCAGTAGCAACAGCAACAGCAAAGGTGGGGACATCAACATGGGTGACAACTGGAGTAGTGGGACTGTTGAGACCAGCATGGACAATGGGGGCATCAAAACCAGCAGGAGCAGGGGGAAAACTCAAGGTGAGCCAAAGAATGTTTCTGGTGAACCAGAGAGCTAACTGCTTTATTAGGGAAAAAACACTGAACCATTCTCAAGGGTGAGTTATTGATATAACACTCTTATTTTGCTGATTATATATATATATTTTATAGCCAATGATGACTGCAGTCCCCAAGAAAAAAAAAGGGTAAGGGCATCATACAATAGCCCATTGACCACAATGAACCCTCTGACTCTGACCATGGCAATGACAATGTCAGGGTGATGTCATACCCAAAAAACACAATGTCAGAAATTACCTGGACATGCATCCACAGGACCAACAGGTGTGAGGGGTGCATGTGCAGGGAGGGGGAGTGCTGGGTGCCATTGGGCAACCATGCATGCTATGAGTGTGCAAGTTTGGCAGAGAAGTGCTTGCTTGTCAACAGTGCACCAAGGAAATGAAGGGCTAAAAACATGGGCAAGGCAGAGTTGTCAAAGAAGGTGAGGGTGGAGGTCTCTAGAACAGATCTGGCTCTCCCCTGGGAGATTTTGCAGGGGGCTGACATGTTGGAGGGCATCTTGCAGCTCCATTGCAAGGTGAGCAAGAAGCTGCTCCAGGGGCAGGTGTCAAGACCTGAACATGGCCAGACAAGTAGGACAATACAGCTGAGGAGCAAGTCCTATGATACCTAGAGATGCTAGATAACATAGGATGTTGGCTTCAGCTTATGTGCTGTGCCACCCACTATCCTAGTCCTGTATTTAGAGTAGGAGATAATAAGGACAGTTATAAGAATGAACAACAAGAGCTCAGCTTGTCACAAACAAGGGGTTGAGAGAGTATAAGGATTGTATCAAGCCAGGAAGTGGATTGATGATACAATTCACAAACTGAAGAAGTACAGTTTGAATACTACTACTTATATACTACTCCTATAGATAAGCTATTGAATACTAATCCAATTTGAACAAACAAAGCATGTGGAAGTAGAGGTCAGGTTATAACTAATATGTGGCAAGAGGGTCAGATGAACAGAGAACATATGAATATTAAGATAGCTAACTGAAAGGCTTTGTGAAGATGAAAGATAAGAACTTGAATGAGACTAGTAGATAATGAAGACTAGTAAATAATGAAGATTAGTAGAGAATGGAGACTAGTAGAAAATGAAGACTAGATGCAGAATATCTGAAACATGTTGTTGGCTGTAGTGTGGCCAACACAGCCAAAGCTCAGCCATGAGGACTTGGAGTTTGTGGTGAATTGGGGTGTGACAGGATGGTGACAAGTAACAGCTGGAACAGGATATGACAGCAGACTCAGATCATTGCTAAGCTTGACAGTCTGGACAAAAAACTTGAGGCAGCCTCTCAGCATTTCAAGAACATCAGCTATAACACTGGTATGATCACTAACTACCAGATGGAACAAACAATCCAGGTCTTGAAGGTGCAAGAGCAACACAACAAGCAGCTGGGCATATGGGTGCCCAGAGAACCTTCTGGTCACTGGATGCATGGGGCAACTCCTGAGGATCCTGAGGAGTTCTACCACCTGCAGATAGAAAGACCTGGACTACTGCAAATGCAGTACTTTACACTCCCCCATGGGTTCCATATGGAATCCACATGGATTCCATGGAATTCCAGCTAGTCATCCAAATAATCATTCAAGTCCTTACTTTTCCATGTTTATTCCATATTTATTCCATAAAGTGTTCCATCTGAAGCCTATAAATTACAAAATTAGGAAATAACTGACTTGTCATCATAAGTCAGTGCTAAAATTAGAATAATCATAGAAAATGAAGAAAATTACTCAAAAATAAGAGAAAAATGCATTTAAAAATACAAGGAAAATAGGCAAAATAAAAATGAAAAATGAATGAAAATGTGAAGAAAAATAGACAAAAAGGGTGGGAAATCCAGAAAATTCAGGAAAATAAAGAGAAAATTCAGGAAAGTAAGAGTGCAAAGGAACAAGAAACAAGAACTATGGCAATATATAATGGCAAATAAAATAATAAAATAATATTTAGCTCACTGTATTAGTTGACACAACCCAAATTTTACACAAAATATAATTTTATTAATTAATTAACTAAACATTGAGTTATTATTAACCAGGCTCTTTTGCAATGGTGGGTGGCAGTCAGTTTGCAGTGCACAGAGGGTTTTGCAGTGGGTGAGCAGTTTCGTGGTGGGTGGGAGGTTTGCATAGTGGGTGGGAGGTTTGCATAGTAGTCAGCAGGTTTGCATAGTGGGCAGCAGGTTTGCATAGTGGGCAGGAGATTTGCACGGTGGGCAGAGGTTTGTACAGTGGGTGGGGATGGGCAGGGGGCAGTTTCGTGATGGGCAGGGGACAGTTTAGCAAAAGGCAGAGAGCAGTGTTGCAATGAATGGGGTGGTTTTGCGATGGGTGGGGGGCAGTTTTGCTATGGGTGGGGGGCAGTTTTGCAATGGGCAGGGTGGTTGATTTTGTGGAGGTGGGAGAGGATTTTGCAGTGGGCATGCAGGTTGTAAGGTGGGCAGGGGGCAGTTTTACAGTGGGCAGAGGGCAGTATCGTGGTGGGCAAGAGGTTTTGCACAGTAGGTGGCAGGGGGTTTTGCGGGTGGCAGGTGGCTTCATGGTGGGCAGCTTCATGGTAGGCAGCTTCGTGGTGGACAGGTGGTTTTGCAGTGGGCATATAGTTTGCATGGTGAAGGGGGGGGCAGTTTTGCAGTGAGCAGTGGGGGTTTTGCAGTAGTAGGAGATGTGTTCGCGATGGGCAGGCAGTTTGGACAGTGGGTGGTGGGCAGGGCAGTTTTTGTGTATGGTGTTGAGGTGGAGGCAATTTTGCAGCAGTGGGGAGATTTTGGGGTTGTCACAGGTGGTGGGAGCTGTATTGGTTGTGGTATGGGGGAGCCTGCTGGCATCACTGGTGCTGTGGATGGGGAAGGAGGTTGGGGCTACATGGTGCATTGTTATGCACCTTGGGCCTTGTTGCTCAGCTCTTTGTTCTCCATCCCTTGCATTGCCTTCATTGTCATCAGTGCTGTAGTTGTTGCCACAGCTGCTGCTATCATGGTTGTTGTTGTTGCCATCATTGTTGCTGTTATCATCAGCGGCAGGGTGAATACCCACAATTGTGAGAAGGATGGGAGGAGGGACAGTGTGGAGCAGTGGTGGGGAATAAAAGCATGGGAATTCCAATTTTAGGTGCTGATGATGTGGCCAAGCTAAGAGCTTGTCAAATATTAGTGCCATCTGCTAATACATAAATATATAGCCCTATCTTTTTAAACACCATAATAACTCAATTAATATAAAATAATACTTATAATTTAGGAATGTATTTATAATTAATATAAAGTCTAGAGTT